>JAVQKG010046039.1:0-11784 GCA_036025885.1 Hypseleotris bucephala
AAACTAGCTAGTGAGTGTTGCTGTGTTTGGTACTGAATTGTGTATGTTAGTTTACATATAAGAACTTACCAGAGGAGATAGAAATAGAAGAGAGGAGATGAGAGGACTTTCAGAGGGAAGTTCTGTGTGCTTTGGGGCATGTGCTCTAACTTTGAGGTCTATTTTACATATGAATGTAGCCCCTATATCCTCATGAATCTCATTACTGTCTTTTACATGCCTATACAGTCTATACCATCCACGACTCAGTGACATGTGATCACTCTGAAAAAAAAAATTCACATCACTGCAGCTGCCCCTTCATTCTTCAAAGCAGCACTTGAAATGCAGATGATATCCACTCTATTATAACCAGAAACATCTTACTGTAGGTTTACCTCACTCATTCATCTCATCCTAAATGAGCTGAGCCTGGCTTTGATTGTTCTTGATTCTATAAAAGTCAAGCTTCAGTGTATTTAAACGTGTGTTTGTGTAAAGATCTAAATCGGGCTCCAGCTCTACACACCCATTGTAGCAAAATGGTTATATGGCAAAAACTTCATATCCCGTTACACCATCTTAATCCCAAAGCAAAAAGGTTCATCCGCGGGAGATTGTAGCAGCAGGAGGCCACATTAAAGTAAATGGTCCTATAGCTCCATCAAGGGCATCTATAGATAGAGTTTTATGAATACAGAGTTCAGATGTGAGCACATGAAAGTGACCCGCAGAGAGCAGCACCACTATCATATCCTGCACTGCATGTACTTTTCCATATGGACAGTCCTATGCGTTCATGCATGCAGGTGGTTCCATGTGGCTTTCTCCAAAAACTAAAGATCTAGTTTAACTTTTAAGTTTATTATACTCTTTATCTTTCTGTAGTATCTTAGATCCTGTTTGATCTTATAGAAAGGTCATATCAAGTACAAAACCTATATTTTCATTATTCTGGTCAACCCATCAACCTGACTTCAACTTTTTGTGATGACACAAATTACTTCAGAGATCACTCTCAGAGACTCCTAAATTACATATGGACTTGATTCTTGTAAAAATACAATGACACTAGGGCCTGATGATCTATACACTGTGTGAAGAGGCTTTAGGTAATAATATATTGTATCATGAGCACATAATGTACTGTAGGAAAAACAACACCCAATTGTCTAAACTGACAACTGCTATCTGCCCAAAACTATTTACAAAACCAAAACATTTTAGTTTATCTGGCATACTACATCCAAATATAGCAGAAAAAAGATTGCAGCATTTACTGTATGTGCTAGGTGAAGTCATTTTTTCATCCAAGTCTAACACATGCGCATAGGCATGTTTGGTAGTCAGGGGAGTGCATTTAGGTTCTGTCATCGTCCAGTCACAGCCAAGAAAAATCCTGCTAATCAATCAAAGCACAGTAACAGTGAAGAAAGGTTTGTGAACATGCAAATGTAGAGCACATTTATGTTCAACTCATGTACTCTAAGTATTTCTAGTAGACCAAAATAGCAGTGCACTGTAAGTCAAATCTGGTTGTTTTCATGTGAACCCATTTGTTCTAATTAGGACCCCCTTCCTAAATTACAGCGTAGGTGAATTATCTACAGACCTCAGGCCACCACATGAATCCACACTGCCAACTGAAATATCACCCAGCATGTGCACGTTTATAATGTCAAGCATCATCATTACACACTAGGATTTAAAACTGAAAGCCTGCAGTCTCTATTTAAAACCTGCAAAGCCTGTGAGGTCTAGCAGGGTCTCTTGTGTGTGCACCAAAAAAAAAAAATCCCAAAGTCAACTACAGAAGTGGAAAAGCAGCTGGTATATAGCGGATGGTGGAAACTCATCCACTGGCAGGACTGCTGACCAAGCTGGGAAGACAAAACTCCACCGGGGAATAACAATGTCACTGTTAGAATGGAAATCTCGGCAGGACGTGTTGGAAGGAGATGCATGGAGAGTGAAAGTATCCCCGGACAGGACTTTTCCATTCGTTTTAGCCGCAGGTTCCATAGGGACACATGCAAATCCGACAACAGTAGTCTCTGCTTTTGTTTAGCAGCTATTTCCTTCCGTGTGGCTGTGTCCATTCCAGAATAGATCAAAAACTACAGTCCGCTGTTTGTTTGGGCACACCATGGTTACTATGTTTGTCTTCTATTATTGCTTTTAATTCGCATACTGTCACTATGTCCATTGGTGGAAATAAACTGGTCACTGGTAAACAAGTAGCGGAGAGAGAAAATAAAGCAAGTGCGGGCAAGAATAAAAAGGTTAGGTTCGGTGAGGTCAGTGTTAGAGGCAAAATGGAAACCACAAAGATGATTTAGAAAAAGGGAAAGCCTATTAACAGATAGATTTTACAAGAAAAGCAAAGAGTTCCAACTATTTCTGCGTTTTATTAGTGGTTCATAATGGTTATTGCTTCTGATGGTCGGCTCTCCTCCCAGTGTTTTTTCACATCATTTACAAATGGAACACTTGACAAAAGGAATAAGAGCTTGTGTAAGTGTGTGGTGTTGGTCGGGTTGATGTGGGACAGTTCAGTATGGGCACATAAAGCAGCCACTAATGAGACCAGCACTTCCATGTAACCAATGGCATCATGCAAAAGTCATTATTTGTTATACACTTATTAATATATATTAATTGTATGTGTATTAATTATATGTGTAGAAAAATGTATCCAGTGTTTTTATACCTAAAAATCTGCACCAAGGTCCATATAAAAAATCTAAATTGGGTGTTTTGGAACTATTATTCTACCTATTTATACTTTACAAAACTGCTTAACCATTGCCACATTTGCACTGAGAAACTTTTTTGGTGCAAACACATAATTAACTTTTTTGTGTCAACATACACTGCCCAGCCCTAAAACAAAAAAACATTGTACACCTGGATTTAACTAAGCAAATAGGTAAGAGCCTCCTGTAGTTGGTCTGGTCTAGGTTTAGCAACAGAGAATGAGGTCAGCTTACTACCCGAATATACTAAATAACTATCCTATCAATTCATCAGGTTTCAAATATGAAAGAGTGGTTCAGGGAGCATGAGATATATTTCTGCATGTGGATATCAAGACCTTAACCCCATTTAGAATTTTTGGGATGTGTTGGAGAAGGCTTTGCACAGTAGTCCAACTCTCCCATCATCAATACAAAATCCTAATGAAAACCGAATGCAATACTGTCTGGAAATAAATCATGACATTGCACAAGCTTATCAAAACAATCCCACAGATGATGTGTGCCGTAACCAAAAACAAAGAAACTGACACTATATACAGTAGGTACTTATTTACTGCATTTGTCCCACATTATCCCACTTTGCCCCTTATGTGTCATATTTGGTCAGTTTTCTGATTGATAAAAGTATGTACAGTTAAGTTAATTTGTGTATTTTTTATGTGCAAAGCAAATGCAATGTTTTAAAACCACAAAAAGGGGGATGTAAGATGCCAACTCTATTTCAAACCAGAAACAGCTGCTACTAAAAAAAGCCATATTTTCAACTGTTATTAACAATCTTAGAACATGACAAATAAACAAGTTGTACTATCCCCATGGTAAATAGAAAATCATCTGTACCATCCCACCCCAGTGTAAATATGACTTGAAAGCATATTATGGAAAACAGCCTAGAGACTAATCAGGCCCATTGTCCGCAGTGTTGGATAGTTGCGTGTGGATGCACAGTCCCACCCTCCCGATACGCGATCCACTGGCAGTATTTATAGGTCATTATATTTGGATTTAGTTTTATGGGTGGGTTTGTTGCTCATAACATCGATATATCCAGGGTGGTATCCCTCCTCTGTGAGCCAAGAATTAGTCCTAGATATGTAGCATGTCTGAACATAGTTACAGGACATGGAAAAATATAATCAGATCACAAAAACATTAGTCTCTGTTTTATATTCTATAAGTGAGTCATTACTACATCATTGACAGGGCTATAGGCTATATGAATCAGAGGGATTGAAAAATATCCAGCTGTTTTTGGTATTAAAGTTGGCAAAGATTGAAAACCGATCTAACACACTGGTTGGGACTTGTTTTGACAGATTTTGAGAAATTACAGTTTGATCGATTGCACTATTGTAGCTATTCGTTTTATTTTAACAGTTCACATTCTACAGTTTCTTGTCTATGAAGGTTCCAGCTGATTTGGTTTTGAGTTCGGTAGCCTACATAGACTGACAAATATTTACATTCATACTTTCACAGGCTATTTTTAGACCCTCCAAACACACAAAGTTAAGTCATTGCCTGAGCCACATGGCAAATCCCATAATGTTGTAGCAACTAATTCAACACCAAGGTTTATTTATCCATATACTTGTTTGAAAGTTTAAAAGTACTCGTATATGTTTGGGCCTTTTGGATGCTGCAGAGGCCATGCAAACTAACACAACTTTTGTCACAGGTAGATTTGTGTACAGCACCCTCTTGTGGGCAAACAGAGGAACATGGAGATCAGATAGTTTAGTATAAGTTGTAGCTATACTTAAGAGTTAAGTATAGCTACACAAAACGTATTTAGTGATTTATTTGAATTACAAGATTCAGTGTTATAGGCTGCTTTTCATCCTAGTATGGCCAACTAAACCGAAATGTATTAGTTGGCTCATTTCAAACTTTCAAAGATTTCTGATACAGCAGCATGACCTAAAAGCCCACACAGACATGAAAGCCTTGATGAACCACTTGATAACTAATGTCTACATGTCTTTTTTGAGCTCTATTAAATTTCCCAGCAGTTACATCATATACTGCTCACTAATATTAATACAGGTCACTTAAAGGGGCACTGATTCATCCTGATGACAGTTCTGCGTTGGTTGTAAAAACACTTTTATCTCAGCAAATGGCATGTTTTAGAATCTATAAACTCCACTTTACTATTACCAATTGCTAAATTAGTTGGCAATTTTTTCAATAATCACATAATCACATCAATCTGATTAATTGTTTCATCGCTAATTGTAAGTAGTGCTCTATTTTGAAGGGTAGATCAATTTACTTGTAAGCCTAGTTGTGAAAGGTTATGAAGCCATTGTGTCCAGTAATGTAATTTACCATAACTAAGCAATCGGTAATCTCAGAATTTAGCTTACTGCCGGTGAATCTGTCTCATACAATTTCGGGATACAAAACGTTTCTTTCAACTATAGCCAAAATAATAATTGGTCAGGTGACAAGAAAAATATAGTCATCTTGAGTTTATTTCTCTTAAAACTAAAACCACTCAACATTATAATGGACCTACATTTTCATAGTGCTTAAATTAGCAGCAGTTCAATGTAGTAAATAAAAACACCAAAATTTGCACAGAACATGACGCCTCAAGTGTGCTTTAGAAACTAACTAGACAACAGATCCCAAGGAATTGGTCACCTTCAATTTAGTTCAAGTTTAAAATAAAAAATAAAATTCACTCTAGAAACTGTTAGTGACTCAAAGTAACAAAAAGAGCTAGAATTGAATACACAAATAAAAAAAAAACAATTGCATTCTTGTCCTGCAGATTACTAACTTATCCACTAGAGGGAGTGCAATACCACAAATTCAGACATAGCACTAGGCCTGTAAACATGTCCAATATACAAGAATGGCTTTTCTATTTTCCCTGAAGGCCAAGTCATGGAATCTCCATCCAGATGAAGATGAAAAGAAGGAACCCACTCAACACCATCTCAGCAGAAATACTCGCACCACTTCCATCCTCCATCTCTTAAAGCGTATATTGATTTGCCATTGAAAGCAGCAAAGTGGAATCAAGACGTCCGAGGTTATAGCAGGCAGTGTGTGGAGTGATGTGAGGGGTGGGCAGCCGAGTGGAATGAACTGCCATACGTAACCTTTTTATTATTTATATTCCCTACAACCGGGCTAGACTGTTTGATCACCCCCCCAGCCAGTGCCACCAACTAACTACTCTAAATTATTCAGCTCGACCCCCTTTGCTGTTAATAGCAGTGATCATTCTGGCTTAAATGGTGTAATATATGCACTGACAGCCAGCAGTGATACAAACCTGCCTCTATCAGTAGTAGCGTCCATTGCGGGCCACATTAGAGATTCGAGGCACCAGTGAAGAAGCACAGGCGAGTAAAATACACTCCACATCAACACTGGAGGGAGAGGGCCCCAGTCTCACAAGGCCGTGGAGATAAACGATGGGGGAGTCAGTCAGTTCACCCAGTGACTTAAAGGCAAGATCAAATGGCCAAGCACGATCAAAGTCTCAGGGGTTTTAAAGAGATATTCCAGGATTTTTAAAGGCCTACACGTGTGGTGAATGTTTGTAGTTAGTGTTTGGATTTATGACTACGAATGGGGTCTGGAGAACAGGCCAGGTATATGAGAAGTCTTCAGTGTCAAAAGGCCACAAGTGCAGATGTACTGGCTTACAAAATAGGTTAGCAAAGACAGGTATAGGCAGACATAGCTCTGGCATTAAGATAAAGATGTAACTTTTGATTCACCTTATGGAAAATTGTGACATGTTTCATCTGTGAAAAAAAATCTAGATTTATAGCATGTGTGCATAGTTTATTTGCTCCACTCAACCTTGAAATAACGACCGGCTACATTCGCAAGTTTTCAAAGAAGGGGGAAATGAGAAGCAAAGTAAATATGTTTGTTAAATATGTCAAACATTACGTATTCATGCAATGTTTAGCAGGGGAGAGGTAATCATGGAACTTTATGTTTCAGGGCTAGAAGTGTTTGGGGGTGGCAACTGGAACCATGTTTAATTAAAGCAGGAAAGTCAGCTTTACTGTTGTTGGGGAGTGGGATAAGAACATGGTGTGTCTGTAGTAAACACGAATAAGTACACACAATCAAATGTTCTTAGCAAAGGCTGTTATATTGGTTATAGAATGAGCTTCCACATCATATTCTCTATATACTTTTTTACTGGCTGACCCAGGTCATACCGAGGAAGGCTTTTAGCTATGCTGTGCAGCAGCCTTTTACAGCATATAGTATACAGACCAACAGGTACTTCAAAAACTCCAGGAATATCACTTTCAACCACAAAGTCTGTCTGTCTTCGCAATAGCACAAGCAAAGAAAAGAGCTGAATTGAAGAGCTGAAAGTTATTTACGAAGAAAAGGAATGCACCAAGATAAGACTAAAAGGGATTCATTGCAAAGAAGCCAGCAAAACAAAACCCAAAAAACTTTTACAAAGAACTATTTTTATTTTTACTAGACTCAGCTAACTCAGACTGTCTGTATTGCATGCTAATTAGCCATAAAAGTCTGAGAAAGTACCAGCTTCCAATAAAAGTTCTCCATACTTTTGTTTTGCATGCAGTGTTTGCTTAAAATCCTTTTCCTTGTGGCTGGTTTGTTTACCCTTCCCCCACCGGGCCTCTGTCAACACCATCAGTCGAGTGCGTCCAGAGAGGTCACAGTGCCATGGGGTCATCCGTGACCAGGAATCTGACCCTTTCTTTCCTTTCAGATTAGAGTCCACAAGAGCGTAGGAGCTAACAGCATGTCTATGGTTCAAGACATTTCATGCTGCTTTGCAAAAACAATGTGTGTTACTCTAAGCACATTTGAAATACTGGAAAAGTGTTGACAGAAGTAAGTTTTACAGCAACAGTTTGAGTGTTGATTTTTACTGGGTCGGTGGCACGGACTGACTTAGTGCAGCACAGTTTTGTACAAGTAAATAAAAAAGGATTGCGTTTTTACTGTTTGTGCCAAAATCCTATTTGAAGTCACTCAAAGACTTTCAAAATGTAGATGCATTGTCTTAAATTACAATAAAGATGAAAGTAAAATCAACTTTGCAGAAAAAGTAAGATGCAGATGTTATAGTTTCTTACTTCTGCTATGTTCCTAAAAATATCTTTCAATTTAGCTGCAACAATGAATTAGCAACAACTTGCAAACTATTAATGCAAAGTAGCAGGGTAGTGCAAATTCACAAAGCACAAGGGAAAATGACATCTATTGGGTAAAAATGCTATACACTTTGTCCCTTCTATCACAATACATGCTTCTTGAGAAAGTTTTAGAATTATCTATTGTCTAGTCAACAAACTGCAAAGTATATCTAACCCTTTGGAAACAATTTGGGACCATGAGACAGGGCGTAGTATGGTTCACTTATTTGAGACACTTCATAAATCCTTGAAACAAAGGAAAGTGCCCTGAACTGACCTAAACCTCACCGCTCCACTGATAACAAGGCTGTAAAGTCATTATTTTGAGAAATCGAACAACCACAATACAGAAGACTAATCTTGATAGCATCCAGAAACAATACCTAGCTCTGCTCCACTTATTGCAGACTATTCTTTTCTACAGCCTAAAAATAAAATGTGCCTAATTGAAATGTTCTTTACTGCAGCGTTTTAAAAGTGTGCATGGCCTTTGCTTCATATCACACAAATTATCAGTGACAACTTAAAACGCCCTGTGCTCTTAAAACGCCCTGGCTGTTACAATGAGAGATCCAGTGTACAAGGTCACAATCAAATATATTTTTATAGCTGTTTGAATCTCTATATTCTACAATCCTTCCAACCTTCAACAAAAGACAGTTACTACATATAGCACAAATGCTTTCCAGTAAAGCACAGCGTTAAAAGACTGTGACTTTTATTGGACATTCTGTTGAATATAAACAATGCCTTAATAATCTGCTTCAAAAGAACATGACTCATCCTCTATTTTATCTGTCTGTGTGTAAGCTGCTCACACCATATGCTGAGCTCTTCATTTGCAGTTGCCTCAAATCTGGATACAATTGGGAGGAAAGAGGATATGTGCAAAACCGCAATACTCCCTCACACAAAATAGTCACTGTGAATTTGTATAAAGAGATCGCAGGCACATACGGCCTATTAAACTCCAAGTCCCTACAGCTAATGTTAAATCTTTTTCTTCACAGACCCCTCATGACCACTAAAGAACAACTGTATCAAATTGAATCAAAGAAACATCAAGCCGTACTGTCATGGCTTCCCTAATAAGAATCAGATGTTCCAGAGCGTTCTCTCTTGCCAATTTAAAAGTGATCTTTGCCATTCGCAGTCAATAAGGCAGACCAGAGGAAAGTAGAAGAATTCACTTTGAGGAGTATTTAATAAGGGATTTGGCGTGGTCAGGTCAGAAGGTGTAATCCCGGAGATTGCGGCGAGTGCGTTTTATCAAATTGAGTCTATCTCTCAGCTTGTAGTGCTGAATTCCAATGCACTTTAGGTACTGTGCAGCTAAGCTTATTTTGAGATGCTACAGGTGGAAATGTTTTTAGTGCTGTGGCAAATTTTGATAGCTTGCTTGCTTTCATACACAGAAAAACATTTAGTCCACTTGCCAAGATAGTTTTCTTTCCACTCTATATACAGATACACCGACTATTTTTTAAGTCTTTTACATGTTTTGCAAATAATTCCTAGCCCAAGCATTACTGCAGCCTATCTAAACAACTTGCAAGGTAGATGTTTTACTGCCTATCTATGTAGAAATGTGAAATCAAGTGTTACTAGCTCCTGAGAAGACCAGTGCCACAGAATACAAAATTACTCAAACACCCACAAATGAAAATCAATACAGCTGGCTATGATTTTATTACATTTTAGAAGGCTCAGAATAATATGAACCCTTTAGGTATATTATTCCAAATTACACAACATTTGCAATATATTTTCACTCATGTCGATGCCAGTATGGCCATCTACTCGAGAAGTTTGACCATGATTTATGTTAAGTTCACAATTTTTTCCCCATTCATCTGTAACGTCTCGCCTTAACTCTATTTTAACCGCTCATGCATGGGAACCAGATGGGAGCTCTCCTGGCTTTCCTCTGCAGCTGAGAGCTTAATTCGGGCATTCACCAGCGACAGCCCATTCGTTAACAAATAGCTCACGACCACTCCTCAAAAACACATAAGGACGAGTTTGAGGAAATTGGTGATGGCTGGTCGATGGAAAACCGCAGTTAAAAAGAGTGCTGGTGAGGTGGCTGTTTGCCATAAGCAGGGCTGAGCAAAGCATCTTTCTTGGCCTGATTCTGCTTAGGATCTCTGGATTTCATCTTGATAGAGCCATGGACTGGAGCCGCTGTCTCTTTGAATTCTTGGAAATTAAATTACGAACCACTGATGTGCTGACTGTTTTTTGTACAAATTGTGCATTTTTTCTTAAAGATTCGTTTGAGATAAGTGCTGAGATAAGGATGGCAAGCAGGGGCCCCTGTCGCCAGTAGTTACAGGAAATGTCTTATCGAAGTTGATTATAATATAAAATCACAGCTCTCTAAAAGCTTTTTTTGCCCAACGAAATTGTGCAAAGCAGAAAAGAACATTATGCCTTTATTGAACATCTTGCTTCTTGAAATCAAGGGACATATTGTGTTGATGACTTGGCATGGACTGGAAAAGATTAGGCCAAGATATGACTAAGATCATTTTAACATATAGTTTATATCTGAGAATATGGCAGCCCCTTCTAAAGATTAAATGCTACAAGTCACTTGATGCTATGACAAGTACAGAACACCAAAGAACACAACACGGGGGCAAGAAATCAATAGAGGATCTCTGCTTCCTCGTCAAAAACGTTTAAACCAAAATCTGTCTGACAGCATTAGCATACACATTAGCATACACATTCCTATAGATGCTAAATGACATACACCTTGCTTTGTGTGCCTATACTGTAAATAGTAAAAAAAACACAGCTAACCTTCTGAGTTGACTTAAAGCCTTTGCGTTACTTTATAGTATGTTCAGTGTGTGCTGCTATTTAAATGAAAATGAAATGTGTCTGGTATAGTTTTGAATTCTGTATGTTTTCTTTGAGGATACTGTATGTGGAAGTCCCCTCATTTCATTAAGTTCAAACTTCAGACCCAAATTTGCACCATTAACATCAACAAAGCGGCTTTCGAATCCCTGCTCACTTCATCTCGCAAACACCATTAATCAAGAGATTTCACAAAATGCCCACACATCAATTTCTTCGCACCGTTATGGACCCCCCCACCTAACCACCCACCCACATACCTACCGCCCCATCCCTGATTCCACCAAGCATGAGTTATTGTCAGGCCCCTGTGAAGTAATCGTGGCTTTCAGCGCTAATGGAAGCCCCGCGCATTTATTATTCAGTCCAGGAAACAGAGTGCTGCATAGCGTCAGGGGACCTATGAGTTATGGCCGGCATGAACTAACCTCAGTCGATTGGTGATGGTGGGGGTATGTAGTGACAAGAGCCCCAATGCTTTTTCTCTTCCATGACTTCTTCCACCTCCCATTTGTCCATCCGCGGCGTGGAGACACAGGCACCACGTTGGGAAGGCCAGATCCCATCGCAGCTGCCGTGCGGTCAGATGGCGGTAATGGGTGTAGCGTCTATCTGGGAGAGATAGAGTGACAGACAGGGCAAAGATTATGGGTGTCATTCGGTACATGCATAACATTGGTGGAGTATACTCATATCTATCAGCTATGGACAAGTGGACTTTTATTTATTTTCACATGCACAGTGAAAATCAAAGCACTGAATTATTTTGGTCTTCTCAGTGCAGTGCTGCAGTATTATGGTCATAGTATTTAACAGCATCCAGAGTTTGTAATGTTAAAAAAAGAACCACTGTTAAATTTCAATAGTTAATTTTTATGACAGCTATTGCGATTGTAATTAGATTTGCTATATTGTTTTCAAAGCCAAGATTCAGTTCACACAGCTTTAAAGAAGAAAGAAAAACTTGTTAATGCAATTAAATTAACACATCAAAGTCAAATACGGTAAGTAGCTCAGAT
>JAVQKG010046050.1:0-10999 GCA_036025885.1 Hypseleotris bucephala
CTCTCCTTCTCAATCCTCTATCACGGTCTCACACTAACAAGTATCAGAATAACAAGTACTGGTCTGAAGTTGGCTTTTCTTAATTTGAACTGAATTTTTTTTTAAAGTGGTAAAGAAGCTGTGAATTTTGAAATAATAAGCCTTTTCACATTATTTCTGATGTGACAAAAACTAGCTCTAAAACAAAAACCCTTATGATACAGGCCTCAGAGGGTCTCAAAGTCTCATTCTTTCTCAGATGATTCTGGTATGCTATATTATTGATTGTAATTATTCTTGCTCAAATACAAAGTAAAAATAAATTAGGTACTGCAACTTTAATTTTGACACTCATATATGTCGCATGGTCAGTTGTCTTGTAGTTTGTCCGCCCCAGAATAGTTGTAACCTCACCCTTGTCCACCTGCATGACTTCAGACCAATTAGAATCAACCGCTCTTTATATATTTGCACGTTGGACTAGACTGCTCTGTTGTCTCTGCTTTTTAAACCTGATCTATTTTTACTTTATAATTTATAAAACGCCAGATGCTAACGCTTCAAGATGGGAGATGGAAATTGATTTTATTTTCTGCTCATTATAAATTCAACTTATCAGCATTTATATCTGTCTCAATATTGGTTGAAAAAAAATCAATTTGTTGTCTTGGATTGACAAATTTACAATGAAATGAGAGGAATAGAAAGACTCAGATAATAATGAGTTTTAATGTGAACATTGAGTTCACTTTTCCATCTCTCTAAACTAGAGTATAAAGACTATTTTGGACTATTTTGAATGCATTCATTTTTTTATAGTCTTACATACTATTTCAGTGCTTCTTTTTCACTGTATTGGCTATTAACTGCCTCTGATGCCTTTAATTTAAATACAATGAGCAGAAAGAACCTGCAGACCTAAGACTAGTTGACTCTAGGGCTGGGAACATCAGGGTACGTCACCATACGATATTCGATTCGATACGCGATACATGTCTCACGATACCGATAATATCACAATACTGCAATAAGCGATAAATTGACATAATAACCAACAATATATTTCTGTTTTTAAAGGAATCAATGCATTTTTAAAACTGTATTACAATTAATGCATTTTCTCCAATGAAATACATTTATTTAAATAATTAGAATAGTGAACACTTCACCTTTATCTCACAAACAAGTTTCTAAAAATAAGAAACGGAATTGAAGTACAGCCAGCTTTTCATTTTGAGAAATCTACAGAAAATTATAAATTCCAACATACCAATATAGCAGCTTTCCACATCGATCCATCATCACCAAAAACATCTCGATATATCGGTATTTCGATATTTTTTCCACTCCTAGTAGAACTCATTACTCTGTAGCAGCAGCATTGGCCAAGACTGTTTTCATTCTCCCTCTTTAGACTCCAGAGCCCATTCAATGTAATGCGCCACTTACCTTTTTTATTCCTCTTAGAAATCAAGTATGTTCAAGTGCTTTCTTTTAATTACGCTGTCTCCCGTCACACAGTCTCCCTTGGCTCTGCTCTGTCTTGGCTCTGCTCTGTATGGATTCGGACGCACCTTAATTGGTTTGGATGCTAAATAGATTTGCGCTTATCTTAGAAAGATCCCATTCCCCTTGAGACATCTTTCATTTAGGCCTGCAGTTTCTTTCCTACTAATTTTATTATTTTTATAGTGTGCTTTTTCCTCCTCTGACTTTCTGCCAATGTTTCTGTTTATATGGGAAATTAAAGTCTTCCTACAGTGACCTCCTCAACCCCATTCAAATGTACTGAAGACCTCAATGCAATTACGGACATAATCAAGCTATGCCAATTAAGAAAGCAGTGACTAAAGACCCATGTCCATATAGTAATTTTTACAGACAGAAAAATGCTGGCAAAGCAGTGGAAATTGATTCAAATTAGATACTTTGGCTTTAAGAAAACATTTTAACCATCAAACCAGCACTTATTACCAGTATAGAATATATAATTTTGTCAGTGCAGAAAATGAGTATTAGTGATGGGCAAAATTGATAGATTACATTTGCATTGTAATCATTTGCATTGTATTCAAATGCAAATTGCAATAGTCTTTGTAAATGAACTTTGGAATGTATATATTTCTTTTTGAAGATTTATTCATCCATTTAAAATAACTGTACTCTATTTTCTTAATAATTGAGCAATTTAAAGTCTAAAAAGTATTTTGAGCATTATTTTATCTACTATTGCCTATTCTTACATAACTACCAAGCGCACGTCTTCCTATTTTCTTCCTTGATCAATTGACAATTTGGTGTCACTTTAAGAAGACTTTAAGACGACTGCTTCACTAACATGTTTTTTACAGCGCTTTGTATAATATAGTTAAATTGTAGTTTGGGCATTTGTGAATATTTTGAACTGACTGCTTGCTTACTAACTGAGATACTAATCGGCTGGTTGGTAATTGAGCAGTAACAAATCCTGAGCAGCAAAAGTCTGTTAATCACCCAGTATGGTTAAGAGACGAATGGATCAATGGATGATAGTAATGCAGGGTTCCCATGCCACTTCACATGCCAAAGATACAAATACACAGCTATAGAGCCTATGAATGAAACAACACATAGATGCAGTTATCTAGTCAGCAAACAGCAAAATACAAAACTAAAAACTATGAGGCACGTTTGCACCAAAATAATTTAACTATAATTTTTTCAGTTAGGACATTTTTATTGTTCAGACATATATTTGTTGTTTGGATTATCCAGAACAAATTTGACACTATCACCATCTATGGGGAAAAAGTTACACCATGGCATTCCTTTAACTTCATTACCACACACTTATCTAGAAAGTGCTTATAATTTAGCTCCATTTGTCCTTGGGAACCCTGTATTTAGGCTACGTGCGTCTGTGTAGTTGTGTGGTTGTGTGTCTGTGGGCTTGTGTTAGCATTAGCGGCTCACTGTAGCGTCTTGTGTCCCTCAGATGGAAGAGGGTGAGGGTTCAGTCGGCCCAGAATATGACCCTGTTAAAGTCCAGCGCTGCCCAGGGGAGGACAATTGGCACCTGCTAGCTGCTTACCCTCCCCCCGCCACCGGCCCCACGCTCCCCTAGGTAGTACCATACATCATCCCCATGGTCCCATCTAAACCCTGTCCCATCAACACAGCTGCATCTGACCAATAAAGTACCCCAAAACAACCCAATGCATTTGTCCTTCACCTCAAATCCATGCCAGTTTTATGTGTAGTCTTTTACAGTATTTGGCATGCATCCCTATTGTTTTGCATGGCATCATTGTTCCCCATATAGTCAATTATTATCAAACTATTAACTTCACTCCCCTGATTGTTGAAAGAAATAGAGAGTGTACTTGCAAGAGCCTCCTATTGATTTTAATAGACTTTTTAACTTCATTTGCATTGCAGCCCATTGCTAGATTTTTATGGTGACTAAAAATCCGGTTAAGTGTTATTTGAAAGCAATGTATTGGTTAGACTTAATTAGTTATTACATGCTACCTGTGTCACGTATCAACTTGTATTGTTTTAGTTGTCTTTTGCTGTCAGCTGATGATTTGACACTTTGCTTGCTTTTTTAAGTGATCGTTCCTGCCTTTGTTATCATGTTCTGTATCGTCTATGTTCTTCCTTATCCATGCAACAATAACCATATTTCAACCACATTACTTTTACCCATTCATTCTTCCTTGATCTAGGTTGACATTTTACATTCATGGGAGTAAGTGTATGCGGTCAATGTTTTCATTACTATCTTTTGCCATTTTTGTTTTGCACTTTTTGGACATAATCTGTTTATTCTGGTAATTTTATGTTGCAGCAAAATTATACTTCTTTTCTTCTTTTGTTATTTCCGTTTAAAATGTGTTATGGTTTTGTGCCAAACTGTGCCATAATGTTGACATGTTTTGCAGTGAATATGAATATGTATGTAAAACTATCAAATATTATTTTTTATGACTAAAGTATTACAAGTTTGCCTTTAACTGTTGCCATTAACAGTATACTCTCAAATGACAAATAGTGTTTTGAAGATGGAGCTAGACTAATATTGCCTACATGTAATTACAACTGAGGAACATTTAAAAACTATATAATTCTGAGATTGCTGAAAAATGGTTTGATGCCAGTAGAGTATAAAAGTAACAAAAACATAATATAAAAATATGAAGTAATGTAAATGTAAACACCCTGTCCTAAATTATTTTGCTGTGTTTTGAAGAGAAAATCTAACCGCTAACTTGGGGAATTCATACCTTATACTAATGCGTATCTTAAAACTAATGTTCTAACCTTAAAGACTGAGCATTGTTGTACAGATAAACAGTGTTGAGACCAGTGCAACATTAGCCTGTCTCTGTGTCCTCTGGGTGCTGACTCAGACCCTGTCATCTGATCCTACTGTTGTAGACAGAAGCTTCATTCACTGGATTTAGCTGTAGACTAGTGTTATAGGCAAGACCACATCAACCAAAATCCAGTCATTTATCCAGCTCCAAGGTTTCACTTTAGGGATTACATGTGACTGGAGCTAGCAACTATGGGCTTTAGGCGGGATACACTATGCCTGTTAGTCGCATGTTTGACACAGAGGCATACACAGACATATAGCTATTTCTTTACTCATATATTAATAGTTACCCAGTTCTCCTGTGCAAAGGTGCAAGAATCCAAAACTTCAAATTACAATGTCAATACTGTAAATTCATCACAGTTCATATCTACAAATCAATTCATCCATTTTTCAACTGCCATAATGTCTAGTGTTTTATTTCATATTTTTTTGGAAATTTCTTAACCTTAAAGCACTAGTTACAAAAATGTTTTACTGTAAAAGCTGCCAGACCAAACTTTGATTGGTTGGTCTTGGCTTGAGGTCGTGGTTGGTGGTCATTCATCACTGATATGACAGACCTGGCACCAAGATGTATTCCTCAAAACAGTCTGAATTTATCTGGCTTCAAATCAACTTAGAAATCTCATAAGACTAAGAGCTTCTACTATGATGTAATGCTGCTGCAGAAAAACAGTGGTGTGTATAACATTAGACAAATAAAGATTGAATGGGGCCTACTTCCAGGATTGAGAAGATTGCAAAACTATTGTCTCATTTTTTTAGTTTATTTTTCATATATTTATTTATTTTACTTATTTTGTGATGAAGCATTGCCTTGATTACAAAAACTACAATTGCAAGTATGTTACTAGTAAATACAGTAATGTCAATATTGTTTTTTTTTTTTCCATCCCCTTAAATTGTATGCATGGATGTTGTGGTCACCCAGTTTTCCACCAATTGTAAATGCAGCCGTGCTTACTGCAAACATGCCCATAAGACAAACTGCAGTCAATTGCTATGTTTTAGATATGATACTCTTTTAGGTTTAAATGATCTGTATATATGATTGTTGAAGGCCGCTAAGCTAACAGTGTTGAGACCTGTGCAACATTAGCCTGTCTCTCTCTCATGTCCTCTGGGAGCTGACTCAGAACAGCCATCTGATCCTGCAGCTCCATTCACTTTTCTATCACTAGATTCAGCTATTAACTCGCGTCATAGGCAAGACTATAGTGGGACCAAAACAAGACCAGGACTTACTGCATGGTGTGCTTGCTAGGCCTGTCACGATAACAAATTTTGAAGGACGAAATATTGTTGCAGAAAATATCTCAATATTTGATAATATTGAGTTAAAAATGTTTTACACTGATCCATTGATCCTAGGGCATAATCCCTTTCAGTAATCTTATAATTCAGTCCAAAGGCAAAAGTTAGTCTGGCTGGCCAGGCTATAGCACTGGCTCACTTAGAAATGAGAATATTTCAGTCCGAGAAGTTGAAAGAGTAGATTTTTTTTTCAAGATGTTGACACCATATATCAGTTAGACTGGGCAAAAGTGCCATAGCAATACTTTTTTTTTTTTCATAGAAGCATCAAATTTTGCCTCCATTCGGACATCCCTTATTTACCAGTTAGCAGAATACCAACCTTTAGCATCACAGCAATACATCACACATGGAAGGTTAATTTTGTCTTCTTCGCTATTTACTGTAAGATTAGCTATATAAGACTTACTTCTTTTCTCTGACAAAAAGAAACATAAAAAATAACATACTGAAAAATCTCTTCCAATCTAATGTTTGATATAGTTACTGCAGTTTGTCTTCACACGGCATCATAACATACATCCACCTATTCACCATATCCTTTCAATAATCGAAATTTCTCTCTTTCTCTCCACTCATTTTTACCCTATTGCCCCATTGCCCCTCCCTCCCTGCCCCACTTTACCCCAGTCTATATCAGCCTCCCAGACGCCGGCCCTCAGCTGTGTGGAGTCCCTGTGCTGCTACCAACATGGGCAAAGCGGCTGTACCCGCCTGGTCCGCCTCCTGGAGCAAGTAACGGGGCAGTGTTCGAACAGCGCCACCCACTGTCCATCTGTGGGACGTAACAGCAGGTGGGACAGATACCCCCGCCATGGGAAGGGTGGCTTTGATGTACCCCATTTGAAGACAGGTTTTGGGACTATAGGTGAAATAGGAGGGTTTGGACATTGAGGTGAACCAAGGCAGAATGATACACCCTTTAAATCAAATCAAGACTTAACAGTTGTAGCACGTTTGATAGTGTAGTCGAAGCCAAGAGTGACTGGATGCCCGTGTTTTTAAGGCCGAAAAGGGAGTTTGAATGAGTTGTGGAAATGAATTTAGGTGGAAGATTTTATTGACAGGCTCAGACCTCAAGGAGTTTTAGATTTAAACTTTGACACAAATATGAATGAAAGACTTTCATGAAGATTTTGTGCAGATTTTTGCAATGTCTTCAAAACTGTTGTAAAATCCTGTCACCCAATTTTATCTGTGATTAACTTTTGGTAGAATTTTGGTAGAATTATTACATTAATGATATTTATTTAAATATCTTATATTATACATCAATCTAAATTGAAAATCATTTCAATGGTTCAAAGTACTATCTCAAATATATTTGGCTTTTCAGAGTGCCATTAATTTGCTTATACTAAACTGGATCAAAATTCAAAAACACCAAGGTAAAACCAGAGCATATAGTAACAGTAAAGCATGCATAAGACAGCCAATTTGTATTTCAAAACAGAATTCATTTGAATAACTTATCTTTAACCTCTTGTAGTCTGAGCCTGTCACACTCTTGTTTTGGGGCAATTTTTCCAACTTGTGTCTCTGTCTGTGTGTGTCTTCCCTGTGTTTTCTGTCCTGTTCCTAACTGTTTGTCCAAAGAGAAGAGGATCAGATTGCCTGGTCTCTAATGCACTTTAATGATGTCTGTTACTAAGTCTAAATGTCCGCTTTTATATACCGTCCTCTTGTTATTGTCTGCTCTTCATTGATTGGCCTATTTCTTCAAGCGCTGACAATATGAGTGGGTGAATAGGCAATGTCACAAATAACCTAAGTATCAAATGTGACACTTCAGCCAGCTCTTCCGGGGGGATCCCAAGGCGTTACCAGGCCAGCCGAGAGACATAATCCCTCTAGCATGTCCTGGGTCTTCCCCGGGGTCTCCTCCTAGAGGGACATGCCTGAAACACCTCCAGGGGGCATCCTAGACAGATGCCCGAGCCACCTCCGCTGACTCCTCTCAATGCAGAGGAGCAGCAGCTCTACTCCGAGCTCCTCTCGAGTGACTGAGCTTCTCACCCTATCTCTAAGGGAGCGCCCAGCCACCCTACGGAGGAAGCTCATTTCGGCCGCTTGTATCCGCGATCTTGTTCTTTCAGTCATTACCCAAAGCTCATGACCATAGCTTTGGGTAGCGCCCATAGGTGAGGGTATAGATTGACCGGTAAATCGAGAGCTTCGCCTTTCGGCTCAGCTCCCTCTTTACCACGATGGTCCGGTACAACGACCGCATCACTGCAGAGGCTGCACCGATCCGCCTGTCAATGGCAGATTTTTTTACATAATTCAATTTAAAAGCATAAAGGTGCCTTGTTGTTCCCTTCTTTTGTTGGGGAGTCAAGCTTCAATTGCTTGGCATAATGTCAAATTCTCTGCTACTTTTTTGCCAGTCACAAGCACTTCAAAATGGGGGCAAAATCTTGCAACAAATCCCTTGGCTATTGTAAACACGCGTTTAATTAGATTACAAGTTATAATCACAGCCTTTAAAGCATTTTCTATGCTGTGTTTGCCTCAAATCCTCTGTTCATGTCCAAATGAAGAGATGTGCATTTATACTCTAACTTATAGTATGGCTTTAAAGGTCCATGTAAATATGTGCATCTGTTGTCTTCTAGAAGCACAAATGTATTAACCATGCTGTAACCCAAGAAACAGTGTATGCAAGTGTGTCCCATTTGTGTTCAGACATTTGCAAAACACAATTTTAAATAATGTTTTTGGAGACCATCGGTTTTATTGGAATCACATTAGCATAGAAATTTTCACAGCTGAATTGATTTGTTTGTGGAAAAAAAATATTATGTTATAAAAAATTCCCTTTTGCTTATTTCATCAACATCCCACTGTTAGGCCACATTTTTACATAAAACTTCTACACCCAAAAACTGCAGCTCTCCAAAAGGTGAGAGACAACCAGACATAGTTATAATCACTGGTCAATATTAATAGAATCTGAGTGAGATGTGGACCAAATGTACCTGGGGGGAGAAGTCTTAAAAATGAGAACTTCAAATAAAAAGCAGACTTTTTGAGAGTTAGGATATTCCGATAAAAACCTGCTCTCTGTATCACCTTAACAGTTATGGAGCTGCACAAACAGAAGGCAAACACCTCTGAAATGTATTAGATATTTTTTTAAAACTGTAAGAAAGTGTTGCTTAATGCTGTGGCTTGAATGTAGCTGGCAGTGGTGCACACTAACACAGCTGCTGCTCGCTCAGATTTGGTTTAAAAAGAGAGTATGCTGAAGCTTCTATATGCTCTATATATAACTGATTTTTTCTGCTCCCAGTTTGTTTTTTCTCCACACTGTTGTTTTGTGCTTGTAATAAATCAGTTAAATCTGTATTTCAAATCATTTACACTGCATACTGCCTCTACACATGCCACAAAGTTAACTGAATCTGGACAGTAAATGGAGTGTGTAGTGGCTGAGTGGTTAGCCCTCCTGCTACTCAGCAAGGAGGTTGTGGGTTTGATTCTCAGTCCTCCCTGGTTATCTCTGGGTCCATTGTTTAAAGACATGCCCATTTAGAGAGTTGAGGTCAATTGTCCCTGCTTAATAGTTGCCCATCAGCGTGTTACCATTCAAAATTATGTTGAAGTCTGTTTACATAATTTTATTTTTGGAAACTATAATCAATATCAATGTCCACTTTAAATGCGTCAGTTTAAAGTTTTGAAAATATGTATTCCCTGTACAGAAACTTGCTTTTCTTACCTTGAGCTATAAATTTGAATGACAAAACAGCAGTCTTTTTACATAAGTTTACATGTCTTTGCTGCCTCTTCAACAACCGCTACTTTGGTTTCAGACTCTTTCCGCTGCATAGTCAAAATTGCCGCTCTTGAGTATGAAAATGTCCCCCATTGTCCCGACGGTTACGACCATTATGTGCCTGAGAACTGAGTAGTGCTTTATATTGGGCTGTGTCAGTGTGAACCAGTCCTCACAGGTCAGGATGATAGAGTATTCACTATCCTTATGACCTGGAATGTGAGGCAAATGGACTGCCTACCCGTTTAAGCCCAAGAACAATACAGGCAATATTTTACTATATTCTAAAACATGTATGTATATATTATGTACTCTATAGGTTGCACTGTTTAATGACTATACATCAATTTTGGTCTGTAATTTGACAGATTGTTTCTCTTTTGTGCTGAGAGTATATAGTAGAGCCACTGATCCATGCATCAAAAAGATATAGATATCAGTTGGAGGTATTTTTGTGGTTGTTGTAATGCAAGATGCTTTATGTGAGGTGAAAACGTTATTTGTGATGTAATATTAATGATACTACGGGACTATAATCAAATAAGGTTGGGAGGCGACACTAGTTTTTTTTTTCTTAACATACTGTATCACCTTGTCATCTTGAAGTGGCATTTCTATTGTTGCCTGATTGCACATCCCAAAATACCTAACTTACTAATGGTCTCTTTTGTATACCACAAGAAAGAAATCTACACTTATTTTCCATTCCACACTGCACTGTCTCTCCTATTGCAAACAGCCTATGTGTGGTCAGTCTGGACATAGAAATGAATGTGTAAAAACTACTGACCTTCAATGCAGACCTATTGTGAGTCTCTCTGCGGTCCACATCAGGCCTCTGCACTATACCTGTCTGTGCTGTAGTCGAGCCAGCTGTTAGCATGCAGCTAAGGATCCCAGTTGAACTCAAGGGCAGCAATCTCTCTCAGTCGTACTCATAACTAACCGAATTCTGGGTAAATCTGCTCTCTGATCTTTGCGTTTCGACTTGCAGGTGTTTGTTTTGACTGAATAAGTAAAGACGCACACTCTCTGTTGTTACAGGCCCCACGCTGAGTAATGCTTTCTGTGAGCTGGATGTTAAGGGCTCTAAAGGGGGAAAATATAAATGTACGTTTAAAATGGACAACCAGAAGAAGCTTTGAACCGGTCTTGGCCCCCACTTGTGTTTTAAGGCTACACATGGAAAGATTATTCTGTTGTAAAACCAAGCCTGAACCTTAAGAAATGAAAAGGCTACAAAGCATGGAAGTAGACCCCAAAGAAGAGAATGAAGGATGACTGTCAAAATGCTACAAATAACACTCAACAATTTGTATAGGTAAGGCAGTTTATCGATAATATACCTAGATTCACCTTAGATTCACACCCTTACTTGAATATTAATTTTATTCCAAAATGTTATTTATATTTTAACAAAAACTTGAAAATAAGTCATCTGGATGTAGTTTGTAAATGTGTAAACAGACAGGTAGGGATAAATATATACAATAAAACAAACACGAGAAAGTGTTTTTTTAGTAAAATAATGTCAAAGCATAATTGTCTGTTGATATTTCAAATCA
>JAVQKG010046106.1:0-18395 GCA_036025885.1 Hypseleotris bucephala
GCTCATTAATGAATGTGGTTGATGGTTGAATGTGATTGGTGTTCGGAGGGGCGTAGACGTATGGGGCGTTCCGCCGATATACATTTGCTGTCGTGTACGACAGCGTGAGTCTAGTTTAGACCTGGCTTTGACCAAATTTAAGATTTATTTTTTAGTTCTAGTTCAGTACTTGTTTAGTTGTAATTCCTTCTTATTTAATTTTCTGCATGAATCCCTATTCCTAGATTTAGGACATAGGTTAATCCCGATTTAAGCTCATTTTAGTCCAGTAACACTGACATGTTATTTGGAAAAACAAAGGTACTTGTTCCTAAAGTTTATGAACCACTTATTTCAATATTGTTCCTTTTGTTCTGTAATCCAAATAAAAGTAATTAACTCGTGAACATTAAGGAGTGTCTTTCACCTGTCCAGCCCGCATAAGGCCCTAAGTCTTCCAAATGTCAACTGTGACCTGTGGTCATAAGTGCTATAGCTCCTCTTGTTACATAAGTGCCTTGGCTAATGTGACTTTACTCAGAGATGTCAAGGAGTCACTAGCCCTGCACCCTCCGCTGTGACCCTCCCGCGTCCTGATGATATGATTATGGAGATGTACTTCCCAGCAGCCCTCGGGAAAGTGTGAAGACCGAGAGATTGGTCAGCAGCACAAGGGTATAATATGAACCAAGCAAGTGAATATAAACAAATAGATGCACAGTTTTATCTTGTGGCATTTACATGACATATAAATAAACTAGGTGTGGTTTTCAAACTGTGATGATTCTTTGTCCTTTGCAATGATACTAAGATGGACTCAATTTAAAAAGCCTTTGGATTTCTGTTACTGTTTTTGCTCTGGTCAGGGGCAGCAATATGGTGTGGACCATGCAATGATAGATACAAATAGAAAATGAATCAAATACATTTGCAGTTACAGTGGAACACAACTTGGATAAAACAAACTACTTAGTCCCAGTTTACACTTTATTTAGTCCTGGTTTAGTCCATATTTAGTAATGCATTTTTCTGTTTTAAGCAAATGGGACGTGTCACATACTGACAATTTTGAGACCCACCCAATTATCAAACTTCAATTGGCAGGTGAGCAACAATTGTCAACATTCAATTAATGGCCACAGAAAAAGTTAATATTTTTGCATTGGCTATGTCTCTCTCTTACATACTGTCTAAAAATGAATGGATGTAATAGTACCTAAATTCAGATTGTGTTCTACAGTCAATTTGGATACCACTACATTTTGTTTACATTGGTGGCTTCTGGTTGAAAAATCATTTCTATTTGATCTTTGTGACTTTGGTACACAGGTTTGCCTGGGCCATGAAAGCTGCAGAGTCACTTTATAGATGCCAGTGATGTCTAATGATGATGGGGCTAATCCACACGGGTCTCTTGTGTCTGAGAGCAGCAGATTGGGCAGCAGTGGGTGATGGAGGAAGGCCAGAGGAGGTTGGCACTGTTCAGGAACAAGACATGCTGCGCCAACCTGCCACTCACTGCTATTCATGTATCTGCTGTAGACGGCCCTGGGAGAAGAGATGAGGCGTCAGAGGGGGCACGTCCAAATTCTGATCAACTGTTGCATATGTTCAAGGTGAAAATTTAGACCGACCCAAGAGCTATTTTAATTTGGGCTATGCCGATCAAGAGAAAGTTCATGTTGAGGTTCCTTCAACAAGCATGGTTTATTAGCTGGAAGATAGAACAAGGGGCTACAATAGAAAATGTGCAACAACTGTTATGAAATTTGAAATATGACTTAAGGTATGTAACGTCCCCTATATCATTTGTCCAGTGTATTACGTTGGGACAATTATTTGAAGGGCAAACACCCTGTTGACAATTTGGTCAGTTTAATTTGATCATAAATAATGGTTGTGTTGTTATTAAATATTGTGACATGGTACTAATATAAATGTTTCCAGCTTAGTTTTCTGCCAGTCTCATTCATGGGGCTTTCCCTCCAGATTTCAGAATAAATCCGTCTTGTTTTGCGACGCGCGCACGCCAGGAAATTACATTAAAATAGAGACTAGACTAGACCGCAGCGAGGGCGCATAAAAGCTCAAAATATGAACACACACATACTGTCTGAATACGGCACATACCCGGTTTAAAAATAGCCTTTCTTCTTCTTCTTTAGCGAGTAAAGTTCCGACACAGACATTCCCCTGAACCACTCCTGGTCATTGACACGTAAACAAACACACACACTTGTATCCAGATGGAGGCTGACAGCATGCTTTGGGCGAAGGGCTTTAAATGAGGAACACATGAGGTTCTTTCTCTGTGTGACGGCTTTCACATGCTCCACAACCTCCGCACCTCCGGGCCGCTGAACCAGGGAGTGTGCAGGCCAAGTGCAAAAGTCAGCACAAGATGGAGAAGAAGAGTAGGAGGCAGTTTGAAACAATCATCTAGTAAAGATCATAGACTTAATGACAGATCTAGTACAGATCTAGTAAAGACCATAGACTTAATGACAGATTTCAAAGTATGGGGCAAGAGCAAGGTGCAGTTGATGCCTCATGTGTGGGTGGTAAAATTATGGTTTGGCTCATAAATGCTATTCAGTGACGGCTTTAAAGCAAACCAGATGGATTCAACACTAGAAGCACTAAGGGAGTGTAGACCGCCTTCAAGGTAGGCCTTCATCTTGCTATGGCAAAGATGGCCCACACTTAAGACTCAGACCAGAGATATTCTAGGTAAGGGGTTAATGCTATTGAATCACAAAGCTTTTATATCTCACAATAGTGTGATAAATTCAATAGAATACCTGGACAGATGCCTCCAAAAATGTCATCAACATCCAGTCATTATGTATTGAGTGGATTAAAAGACCAACAAAGCCAACACTTCTAAATCATTTTGCATAGACAAAACAGAATGACAAAATGTAACCTTTGTAAATTTGCATTGTTTGATCTATCTGACTATTTGAAATAGTTTATCGTGCAGACATGCATTCTAATCTTCAGTATTGCAGACAAGGTTAAAATAGAAAAAAATTGTGATCTGAATATAGTTTAGTTGAATGTGTTTATGCCAAACTTAAAAGAAAGCTTCATGATTTCAGTGTGTAGTTGCAGAGTTGTAAAGTGGATTACAAGGCCTTCTGAAGAGTCAACACTAGCCTCTAACATGATTTCATTTTATCTTATCTTCAGTTGTGGTGGTGCCTTCAGGTGAGAGACACAGTAAGTGGTTGAGAAGGATTTCACTTCTGCCTGGACTTTCAATCCTTTATTGTAATGTTTTCAACAACAAAAATGATCCCCAAAGATTATAAGGGCTTATGTGTGTACTAGAAATAAAAGTATGTCATGCATGAATTGAGAAAGCAGGAAGGTTCAATATTTATGTGCCACACAAACTGTCAACAACAAAGGTGGCTCTCTCCCTCAATGTGACATTTTTTAGTGTTGGAGTTGTAGCTCTATACAGCAGATAAAAAAATATCTTGGAAAAAAGCTGTCTAGATGTACAGAGAACATCTACAATATGTCAAACAAACAAATGGTGATCTAAGCTAGCTTCTCCCTTAAACGACTATAGAAATAAGAAATTTGTGATTCAGATTGTCATCACAGAGAATGAGAAGGTTGGTTCCATTCCTAGTTCCCACTCCAACCAACTGGTGTTGTGTCCTTGGGCAAGACACTTCACACACCTTACCTGTTTCTCTGCCCCAGGAGAGTTGCAGCAACAGTCTAAGCTTGCCACCCATGTTTTAGATATTTAGGTCTTGAAATGTGCTATATAAATTGAAACCACTATTTCTGTTATGTAATGGCCTAATTTGTTTTACATGTATGTCAAACAAAGTGTCTCTGACTACATTCTGCCTTAAACTTGAATATAAAAAAAAGTGCAACGCCTATTCCAGTTGAGAGTCCCTGTGTCTGTACTGTTGCCTGGAGCTGACATTTCTTTGGTCATCTAAAGGCCACACTGATTGATATCATTCTGTTAAAGCCAGTATTTGGGAAGAATCAGTGCCTACAAATCCACCTCATTCAAACTGTAGCTCACAAAAAGGGCATCTGAACTGCAGCTCTGTGGGCCTGTCTGCTCTGCCCTTTCATACGCACAACTCCACAAAACCTGCACCCCTCCAGATGATGATGTAATCTGCTATGGTTCTGATGCGAACAACTACGACCCTGGCTGCTGTGTTATGTAACCGTGGGTAACGCAGACACTTTTGGGCGAAAGAAAAGGTGTCTGGAGATCCACTAGACAAAGATACACAGAAAAGATGTTTGTTTTTCGAATAATAATTAAATTTGATGGTCACTACAAGACAATGCTATCGGACCAGGCCAGACTCACAGATTAGAGATTATAGGAAGCAATCAAGTAAAAAGATCAATCCATACCGACGTGCAAACAGCGGTACCGGGATTATGAGCCATGTCTGTGTTTGGTGTTCATTTTTGAGTTTGTAATTACGCTCAGGCTGGGTGTCAAGCGGAGATCCCACCTTGATATAGTAGTAGTGTAATCAAAGCCACAGATGATGTTAGCGCAATTAACATAGGAGCTTGGACACAGGAGGTTGCAGTAGTAAAATGGGCATGGCCAGTGGGTGAAAAGTGATTTACATTAGCAGAAAGACAACAAAAGCTCCCAAAAAGTAGACATTTTCCACCTAAAATGCTGACTGATGACTTAAATAAGCTTCAAATGAATTACATGCTACTTAAGCCACATGTTTGGTTAATGCACTTGTTATTATTTGTTTGGCACACACCAACGCAAGCTCCTTACATGACAGCTCTCGCCTTCTTTCCCCGCACTGTAAATCTTCAGCTTCTTAAACCGGCGCTATAAGATTATGGTTACAATCCAGATGTCAAATAATTACGCCAAAAACAAATAGGCCATCCTCCAGTTGAGTCTATTTTCGGTCCAGTGGTGTGGGTGGACGCGGTTGCGCAATTTTACACCTGGAGCACTCGGCTGGCCTAGAGCACCATTGTTTCAGGGCTACGGCATAAAATGGTGATTACAGTTGAAGAGGGTTAATTTCCAACTATAAATATAACTGCTCCCGCTCTGTCAATACAAGCCGCCTGCAAATTATTCTTATTATGAACCCTCCGGAGGGTGATGTAATGCTGTTGAATGGCTGTTGAGGGACATCCCAATGCCAGTGGTCCAAGAAGACTTATGTCACAAGTGTGAATAAAGTGTGACCAAGTACCACTATGGCTTCTAAATGGCACATGCTTTCTGTAATGTTAAATGGACAGTATGCATTTGCTTTGAAAGCTTTAGGAGTTGTAAAGCCCTTAGGCATGTGGCATATATCTTTCTTTATACCTGGCAGAAACTGAATGGAGCCAACTCACTTATGAACCATTTTTGTCATTTATACCTAGTTGCCACTTGAGATACTGTGACAAAAAGCAATTAGCCAAAAAAGATCAAAATTTTGCAAGATATCTGCAAACAGGAACAATCCAGCATCCAAAATGGCAGTCAATGGCAGGCACAAAGACTTTCCGCTCAGTGAAAAGGCTCTTCCTGCAGACAGTGGAGCACCTGCGGGCCCATTGATCAGACACACACGAGGGAGCAGCAGGTGAAAAACAACTTTACAGACTCCATGGCTGTAGTGAGCATGAGAGCGTACACCACAGGACGTACAACACTGATAATACAGAAACCCAAAGCTGAAGACACATAATGAGCTCATGATATTAAATAAACAACGGCCATGCTTGACTCTGTGGAAAATATCTACAACCACATTAGCTGCCCTACCCATCCTGATTTGTGTATTAAAAGAAGTAGTCCTGTGTCTTCTTTTTTATCAAACCAAAAAACAAATAGGTGTGTGCATGCATTCGTTTTGGACACCCTGCTATCACCCAGTCTCTTCACTTACAACAGCTGTCTATAGTCTGAAGGATGACATTTTAGCAAGCAATAAATTCAAATCTTTAGAGAACGCACAAAGACACGCCTTCGTCATTCCATCACACAGCTGGGTTTCATTTGAGCCTAATAATAATCCTATTTAGCCGCCATTGGATAGTAATCATTTATATTCCATACATGCAGCGAATTTGCCCCTGACACTTGACATGGACGATTCAAACGCCTATTGTGAGCACTAATCTGGACTGAAAGTATCCAAAAACACGTGATAGCTGCTTAGTTTTAATTTAGAAGATGATAAATAAGCGCTTGTGATTGATGGACACACCAATCCCTATGCGTCAAGTGCATCCCATTGTATCGCGCTCACACAGAGAAACGTCGTCGACTAAATGGCACGGGAGAGACAGGCACGGCGGAGAGGACACACCTGAAGCAAAAACAAAGCAGACGGTACCTTCATCAAAAGCTCATTACGCACAAAGGCGCTCATAATGGCGCAGCAATGCAAATGGACATTAGTGCAAGCTCCATGAAGCAAAATCGTGCATCTAGGGTCGACGTTCATCACGCACGCCCACTCGAATAACACTCAATGTGGGGAGACAATCTCCACAAATCACAGTCAATTTAATGACAGGCCACAGAGAAACGGACCGCGACGCTATTGTGTCGCCATTGCAAGACGCTGGCGCAAAAAGCGGCTGTAGTAAAGACAGTGAAAAACCCGCGGAAACGTGTACCTTTGCTCTCCTGCCCCTCGTCCTGGTTCTCCTCGGCAGTGGCCTCCATGGCAGGCTTGGTCCCATCCATCTTTTTCAGAGATGTATAGTGTCCTGTGGCGTGCGGACCGTGGAGCTGTGGATGCTGCTGTCTTCGTGCTGCTGACTGGATGCCCCCCTCCCGCGCTCGTGCTGTCTCTATCTCGTACACACCCTCCCCGCGCCTCTCTCTCTTTTCTTCACGTTCGAGCCTTCACTCTCGCCTCAAATGTGGACAATCCACTTTTGGAAATGGATTTGTTTCGGCACAAAGCCACATTTCTCGCTACATTTTGTTCCACTATAGGCGCCTCAATGTATATCTTCTGGGTGAGGGGTATGGAATTTTAGATCAGGGCTGCATACAGAGGATTAGGCATGGTGAACATACTAAGATAATCCATTCTAAGGGTGCATTTTAGGGTAGACTACATAATTGTTTTCTCCAAAATCTTCCCTTCTGAATTTACTAATAATTAGACCACTTATGGGTTGCATTGTTTTCAATAAAATTACAAATTGACTCAGAGTTTCCCATAATGCATCACTGAAAAGGAAAGGAGTGAACAACAGTACTAAATAGAGTGGAATAAAGCTTTGGCACAATTGGGGAAAACAAACAGCCCATTGATTCTTTGAACTGAAGATGACATTTTAAACAATTTTAGGGATGCTGCAGTGAAATGTTGGCTTCCACATTGTAGCTTATTTATTGAGAAGGCAATAGAGAGTTGCTAGTCAAAAAAGCCACTTGTAGATTCACTACATTTTGCATATAATCAGTAGAAAAGTGGTACTCCTACAGTAAGTTGCCTCTAAAAAAACTGCTACCACCCTAGTAAACCCACTGCTGTGTTGGAGGTTCAGAATGATGTTTACTGGATATGTAAATATGCAGACTCATGGGTACCACACACACATTATCAACCCCCTCTCCATCTGCTGAAGTTATCATACAGTAGAGTGTGTGGAGTTTGTGACATGAAAGACACAATGTGGTGGACATTGTGGTGTTGGTTTTCCCGTCCACAGGACCAGTTTAACCTCGCTGTCATCACGGATAGGTTTTTAGTCAACTCAACAATGCGCACGTTGTAAATTTGCAGACTGGTTAACTAAATGCCGTCCTATCAGATCCAACATCAACTTCTAAAGTAATTTGAACTACAATAGCTCATTTTCTTCTGCTTAATTGTCATAATGATACAAAAAACAATATACCCCTCACTTGGCCTCTAGCACAAGATCGGAACAGACTTTGTGGGTTATCACTTTGACCGACTGCAGTTTCATTTCAGTCTCTCCCTCTACAGACTATACAGACTATACAGACTATACAGACTAGCTTTTTTTAAGTACCTTTTTCTATATTTTTTTTAAAGTTATCAACTACATCTTTAACAATGTATAGCCAAGTCTTTATTCCATTCACGTGACCTGGCTGACAGCAATGACAAATCAAAAACATGCCACTTTAAATCTGTTTTTTTCAAGTCTTTAGCCAAACAATAGGTTGTTTTACTGGTGCCACCATTCACCTCATTTTCCAATAATAAACACATCCTAAAAACAATGTCAGCCATCTGTTGAGAATCCTCTTAAACAAGGCTTTAATACAGACCCACGTGGCACTGAGGGGGGCAAAGCTGAGCCCACACAACTGTCTAGGGACCCCCTCCTTTTACCCCAGGCTCCAGGACAAAAGTGACCCCCGACATTAGACACCATGGTGGATGTTTAGCATAGTGGTTACCCCCGGGGGCAGTAATTAAGACTGGACGTGCACCATATGCCGCACAGGGTCAGCCATCGCAGTGACTTTTTGACGTGTCATTGCTTTTGAAGGTGAAGAAACATGAGCTGAGCTCGAATGAGAGGCGCAGATTAAAGCCAGGATCTAGACTTAAGAAAAAGTAATGGTTGTGAAATTCATTTTTCATTCATTTTTTTTATTCATAGATTAATAATTGGACATTTTTACACAATACTATGCCTCCTGAGGACTGATAGACCATATTTGCAGTCAAAGATTTTACAACGCAAAATGTATACTTTTTTCGTACCAATTTTACTGTTCTGCTTGGGGCTATAAAATCCTTTTGTCTCAGCAAATGGCAGGTTTTAGTCTCCATATTCCCTTTAATTATTACTCAATTACTGAATTAATTGACAATTATTTAAATTAATCACAATCTATTCTATAACAACAAATAGAAAAAATGACAACACATTCAACATATCCTGGTCACGCAAAGCTTGTGTAATATTCTCATCTGTCAGGCTTGAAGGGTGCATTTCAAGTCCCACTTCCCCTCTTCCAGTACCCCCCTAATCCCTGCTGGGTCACTCAGATTAAGGCCTTGTACAGAAGATGAGATACAGTGCTCCCTGGCAGTCCTCTGCATTACCGCTGACATACACACACATTCTTGGACCATGGCCTGGAGTCCTAACTAATGGTGCATTCGGACTACATGCCCAACATCCTCCAGTTGCAAAAACACTGCAATAGAAGCTGGTAGTAAACATGTTTTGATCCAGTAAATTTCACTTTTAGACTATCTGACTGTGCTGAATCAATGATCAAAGTGCACCATTTTGACAAACTGCTTCAGACAGACCCCAATAAGGACTTCTCAACTGAACGACTTTTATCTGCCTGTGTAACTCTTGGCGTCCATTAAAAGCAAAGTCCAATGGCTGTCTTCTCTCATTACAGATAGACAGAGAAGAAACAGCAGAGCCAAAAGGGGGTCGGCCCACAGTATAATGAGGACATGGCCGCTTCTTCATCGTGTCATCAGATGTGGGATTACCGCTGGAGGAGGTGGAGAAGACGACACAAGAAGTCTTAGGACACTTACAAAGGAAAAACCTAATTGATTTCTTCTTTCGCAACAAGCTCACGGTCAAATCCACAGCTTTCACAAGAGATACTGCCAGCTCTCCTGTTGCCACGGAAACAGTGTCACAGTGGTGGTAGTCTGTTGTAGTGATTCAGATCTTGAGCGATGCTATCAGTTCTTAGAAAACTTCTGACATAGTGTGAAAGTGCCAGGAGCAAGAGACCGAAACTGAATTAGACGAGAGAGCCATAAAGAGGGCCTGACTAAACTATAAAGGGCTCATTCGTCTCCCCGGGCAGCTGCCGACAAGTGCAGCAGCATCGTACATGCACAGAAGATCAATGTGATAAGTGAATGTTCTTAAATGAATATTGATGGCCGTCTGACAGTTTGCAAGTTATGTACAGTCATTTATGAGGAGCTAATGTCAAGATCAACCACAAAAGATGAAGGAAAAACTGCTGTCAAAATTGTTTAACCGAAAACTGAAAAGTAAACTACGATTGTTTTGTTAATTGATTAATCTGTCGACTGTTTTCTTTAGTAATTAATTATTCATTGGATAGAGAAAGGTGCATAAAAAGGATTTTTTTTTTATTTTTTTTTACGATATTTGAACCAGGTGAAGTTTAAACTATGCCACCTGAGGACTTCCATATAGAGCAGTTGTAGAGTTTTGGTTTAATTACTGCTTTGTGTGGGTTGAAAATCTTTCTTTTCAGCAAATGGTATGTTTTACAGTCTGGTTACTCCAGTTAATGATTATCGATTACTAAATTAGTTAAGATTTATTTCAATAATTGATTAATCCTAGTAGTCTGACTAATTGTTTCAGCTCTTCATCTAACTATTGACTGTGTCTAATATATTAATAATGCTCATATATTTGAAGCACCACAGACAGGTAAGGTTAAAAAGCATACACTCCAGTTGTCCTCTCTGATATGCGTCCCAGTACAGACAGTATATTGACCTCTTAAGTGGCTCCCTGACTTTCTGCTCCAGTCCGTTATACACGTCTTTTGTCTCACACTAAATCCAGCCTCTGAGCTCTGATGCCAAGGCTGACCTCGCTGTGACCCACACTATCTGCTGCCCCTGCCTCGGGAAAGAACTGCGGCTTTGGCACTCACAGAATGAATGGTTGTCAACAATGAATGAGAGGACACTTGTAGCATTTCCAACAGTACTACAATAAAGACTAACAATGGGTCAATATAACACATTCATTTCATTATTATTACTTAATATGGTTTAATTAAAAGTCAGTATACAAGCCATAATAGAGAGAGTTGCTGTATCACCACTGCCCTTTGTTTTAAATCATTTGTTTAAGTTTTGCTGGATTCTGACACATTCTACTTCATTTATTCAAACTTGGGGCTGGCACAAAGACCACACTGCCCTGTGATCTATTGTGACTAAATATAATATGTAACAAAAACAATCTTTCTTCAACATCTCTAGCATTATCATGTTATTTTTTGTCAAATACAAATATGTGATATTTCTGAACTAACCCTTGTCTTTTTTATTGGGCTTCTCCCATTCTCTTAGTGAAGTGAAACCTTTGACAAAGCATCAGCATCTTCTTCTGTCTTGCCTCATCATCTCATCTCATTTCACAGCGGGCAATACTTTCTTTGTGCAGCGAGTGTGTGTATTTTGAATGCGCTGAGATCCTGGGCCTTAATCTGAGCCTGAGCGATGATGACCCACTTTCTCTCCCCCTCCTCTCTTGCCCCGCCCTCGCTCGTCGGTCGCCAAGGAGACGCTTCTCTTCTCTCATCCCTGAACCCGACCATCAGATGCTGACAAAGGTTAATCTGTGTCCTGTGCACACATAAACACACACACAAATGCCAAATGCACCTTACAGCTCTATGTTAGCTCTCCATGTAAATGCTAACTCCATTATGTACTACTTTCCTTTCCTAACCTCCTTTCCTTCATATGTTACCCATAAAAAGCACTTGTTTCCCTGCGGACAAATTTCCCACTTCCTTCCTACTGAATAATTAGAGTTCATACATCATTTTGATGGCTTCGTCGCTTAAAACAATCCACATTCTACTCTATTCTATGCGCACAAAGCCTCACTTGCAAACAAGCTTAATGCAAATCCATGCAAAAAGTATCCTGCATTGTCATCCTCCCCCCTCTCTGACACACCATTACTTGTTTATCCATGTTCTAATTCCAATTTATTCACCCTTTTAGGTAACAATGAAGCATGAAAAGGGCAGTGACGCCATAAAATCCAACAATAGTCCGAATCTACTGTTGAAATGAAAATGCATCTCTGACATGGAACGTGCCTTATTTACAATATGTCAGATGCACACACAGACACACACTCCCCCTCCCAACGTTTTATCCTCCGAGCTGCTAATCCCACTGGCCCAGATTTGCTCCACAGTCTGCTCTTCATGATGTTATCATCTCCACAACTGCGCACACACACACAATCTCTGGACACACACCTACACACACACACACACCCCCCTCCCGGCTTGTCACGTGACCTCTCTGAGTCATGTGACCAAAGGAGTGGCTGCACCTGTGGCCTACTGTAAACTGTGCTACTACAACTTCACTGGCCAATTTATTAGGTCCACCACTTGCTTGTTAACCAAGACTTAATTAAATTCCAATAACTTAATGACTTGCTAATTTTCAAGCCAAAATAGTTAAGAAAGATAAATTTAAACGAGTTAATGACAAAATTTTGAGCTACTGAAATTTTTATGCACAACCATAAGCTAACAATTGCATGACAGCAACCCGACAGACACTGTGAAGCTTGATGAAGATGAAATGAGTATATGGAAAAAGAAAAGTGATTTAAAACAAGGAATAGTTGTTGATAATTTATTTAGATTTCAAAGCACTATCATCTCTATGGTTTACAGAGAATGGTCCAAAAAAGATAAATGATTCAATGAACAGTAGTCATGTGGGCAAAAATGCCTTGATGATGCCAGAAGTTATATAAATGGCTACAGTAACTCAAATAAATACTTGTTACAAGTTTCAACCAAGATATGCAACGGCTTACACAACAAGTAAGCAAACAGACAACAGCAGAAGATCGCACCAAAGCCACTTATACTACTAATAAAGTGGCCAGTGGGTTCAGTAAAAGTGAGTCAGTTGCGTGGAGGCGATCAAAGATGGCGCATAGAGGTTGAGGGTAAAACTCCAGCCCACTTTAGTCTGGGGTGGTACATACAGAGAAATAACATAGATGCACTTGTTGGGACTATTTTAGGGCGAGTGTGGGATGAGCGCGGAGCATGTGCAACAGACGCCCGCCTCGCACGGACCGGTTTCCACGGCAACAGGTCTCCGCGCTCTCGACGAGGACTGATTCCGACACAAAACGTATCAGGATGCTTGGGAATGCTCACATGCAGCAGCAGAAGGAAAAAAGGCGAAGTGAAGAGGGAGTGGGCGGATAGTAGGCAACTGTGCACTGGCAAAATATCACACGACCAACTGTACAATGTAAAAATGCAAGTGTGGGTTATAGTCAAGGTTTACTGGAGGTCCATTCATTTTCTGCAAACGAATAGGTTGCTGCCTTCTCTAACTGATTAATTTACTAGTAACGCTAAGAGTTGTAAGGTGGAGGACAAATGTGTTTATGAAAACATAATTATGCCACCCACATTTTGTATGGAAACAATAGTATTTAAAGGTTGAGTGAGTTAGAGAGCCAGTGATAGGGAGCAACCTTCAGTCAACGATCCACTTAAAACTATCAACATTTCTAGAACTACAGAAGTTTGAGAGGTCCTACTCAATCCACCATCAACTCCTACCATGATTATCCCTTTATCTTTCACAATTGATACTAAAGACACAATCACAGTGAGTCTTTGCTTTGCTTCTTCACAGGCGGATATGTTCAAAGTGCAGAAAAGTGGTATGACATCAGTGTTCTGAAAATAACCGAGCGAACGCTAAAGTGAGTTTGAATTATACATGTAGACAGTGCTTTTTATTGGATGATAAAAATAATCGTCTTTTTCTCAGCAATAACAGCTATGTGCTTCCTCATATTAAGAAACAGAATTTAAGAACAGTGTTGGTTGTTGGCATGGCATTTGAGTCATAGGAGTCATCTCAAAGAGTCTAAGTATGTCCTGCTAGAGTCCTACAATTTATTCCATTTTCAAGCTTTGTATATTATAATCTAAATCTAATTGCAAATGAATTGTGTGCAGTATGTACTAAGAAACCATCTAAATATTAACACCAAGATATCTGAAAACACATCCATAACAAGTGTTTTGGCCTATTTACTTAACGGATGAGGTTGTGTTAAAGCTTCGAAAGTGCAGCACATCCTTTACTTGGTTACTGCTCCACTGTGTATGCCCTGTGCAGAGCGCTGGGTAAAACCACAGGAGAGAGGGATGCAAGAGGATCTGGGCCTATCCCACAGAGACGACACACAGGCTGGACTGAGGAGGAGGAGGACCGTGTGGGGGAGTGAAAGAGTGATGGTGATGAAGAGGAGATGAAGATGATGAGAGCTGCAGATGTGTAGATGAAAGGAGGGACGCACAAACAGATCGACTCAATATTTGACAATATTCACAAAGTTGAGGGACATGGGCCAATGGCAAATAACCCTATAACACTAGTTGGTATAACACAATATAGTTAATACTGTTAAATTTTAGTTAAACTCTCTCAAAGGCAGAATAAATATGGTACAAAAATCAGTCATTCTCCCAGTGTAACTTTTAGCAGTCTTTCTAATCACAGTATAGTTACTTTTTAAGGACCATAGTAACATAACAAGCAATAATAAATCTCTTACAATTTTTTAGACTATGGAGGGCCACCATAGACTCATCTATTGATGTATAAATGTATGTGATATTTATTAGATCAAAAGGCAAAACAAAAATAAAATCAAATGTCAAATCAAACAAAAATAAAGAGAGTAATAAAAATAATTCCTACACATTTATTTTTACAAAACAATAGCCTGATGTCTCACCTGTTTTTTTCCCACTATATTTTGTCAATCTATGAATCAGATTAATACACTTTTATTTTTAAAGCAGTTATTAAGCTTGATGAAGCATAATAGTAAAAACATGTCATAAAAATATCTGTATCACTAATGGCCAATCTCAGTATTGATCTAGAATTGTCTTGAGAATATCTACAGACAAACATTAGACAAAAGTAGCAGTTATTTAGTGCGAGTAGTGAAATTCAAAGACGTTTATGGCGTGACCCCCTGCTGGAAATGGCTCCAGTCGCCTTTTCATAAATCATGTTATTTGGTTACATCCTGTCTGTTCTCAACTTCTCACCGGACCCGCGGGCGGTCTACAGACGGGCTGCATTATTGGAACCAGATGTTGTGAGACAAAGAAAGAGAGCGAGAGACTGTGCAGGAAAAACATATAGACGGTAAAGGGATCAGTGGGGCCTTAGAGACTTCAGGGAATGCTACTGTTTTTTAGGTCAATGAGACAATGCTCAACTTGTGCCAGAACTAAGCGATTGACACATGGGCTACAATCTGTTTTCATGTTGATACGGTTGACTAATAGGTTATAGAAATTAGCCAAGACGGGCAATCGCATGAGTGAGCAAAAAACAGCATTACTTTGTGTTTCTAGTTGGCATTATTTTGAATTCATGTGAGGAGATGACATGGAGAACAATAAACCTAACTTTCTTTTATACTGCTGCTGTCTAAATTCTGCAAATTAATTGGGATTGTATGCTAATTTCTTTGGATAACAACAAAAACGCATTGAATCTAATAGTGAAGACATTCTTGTGCATGACAGAAAAACCTGGTTGTACTATAGGCTTTCAGAGCTTTAAGCCCACGTCCACTCACATAAATAAGTCATCAAACTGAGCTATATTTGTTTCTCTACATGAAGTGAGCATTCAAGGGAGATTATTAAATTTTTCTAGTGCTAATTCGACAAACCGACGCAATAAACTTGGTAATACGGTGAAAGTTGACAGACTGTGGAGGTTCCACTGGTTTAAGCCTTTAAAGTGATTAGCCAGCGTGCACATACAAGCGACCTACACCGATGTTAAGGCAAGCACAACAACAGCAGCATCCACACAAAAGAGCAAAACAATTTCAAAAAGTGGAACAATTAGTTATGTAAGCTGCTTCAACTAACTTTTAACATGTAAAAAGCTCTTACCCATTTTGAAGCGTGGGTGTAGATTTCAGCCCCGAGACAAGAGGTGAATGCAGAGCTTCTCAATGCTGGCCACAAGTTTCTTTGAATGGAGGCGGGAGGAGGGGGCAGGAGCCACACAACTGGAGTGGACGTCCCATATAGGAATCACAGAGGTGAAGGTAGGAGGGGTGACATCATGGCCCGGACTAGGAAGGGATCAAACTTCATTAATACAACCTACTCAACTACTACATATCAACATATAATGGATATAATAATGTACATATAAGATAGTTAAGAAGAAATAGACGTGTGGAAATGAGATATTTAGGAATCAATCTACCAATATTTTATTAGAAGTATTTACATTAAAATCTACATGGCACAGTCACAAAAATAGATGCACCTTTGTGTATACATAGACACGAGAGTAATCAACAACTTTAAAAACACACTTTGAGAAAACAAAAGAACAGCAACAAATCAGTCTAACAATATTTTAAAATGTGAATCGTTGTGTGAGAATGTTTGGTCAGGCATTGAAAGAAAACAAGACAAAATAAACTAAAACGTTTAAATCAATTCAAATTAACAGATCATTTATATCTAGTACAGTCTTCAAAATCCCATGTTGTAAGAGGGAAAGGATGATAACAAAACAATGTCAAGTCTAGTGGCCCGACTGTCAGCTGTGGCGGAGCAGAAGCTTGGCTAATTGTTGTAATTCTTTGGAGCTTAAAATATCTTGTAAACCTTAGATAACCCAAACATTAGTTCTGTATCACAGGCTGGGGCAGTCACATAAGCTGCTGCCCCCTGCAGGTGGAACTGTGCAGCTGTTATAGTTTCAGAGGTATCACAGGCCAGTACTTTGGCTGCTTGAGGTCACAGTTTCTGTCAAATGAGAGCTGCATGGCTGCCTCCATGGCCATGATCTTGGGTGCATCCTTGCCATAGAGTTTCTTCATCTCAGCAGCACGTCTCTCACCGGGGCGCTCAGTGGGAGGGGCCACAGTGCTCCTGTGGGAGGAGCTGTGAAGGTCCTGGTCAGCCGGCACATAACAGTCCTGCTGCTCTGCCTCCAACTCCTGCTGCCTCTCTGTAATACAGGATATTCACATTCACATTAGTGACTACTGCTGTCTCCTATTACTGCACTAAAAGCTGATACTGTAATTATCTACATGATGAGCATGCAGTACAGTATGAAGTATTAAGTATAAGTGTTACATCTGTACAGACAAGAGGTCTATAAATGTATTTCTAATTGTGTATATGTCCTTACTGAGCTCCTCTCTATGCTTCTCAGTCTGTGCGAAGTACTGCCGTAGCTCCTCACTGATCTCCATGTTACTGACATCACACTCAATGTCACTGTCTGAGCTGCTCCCTTCATCCTCCTCCTCTTCATCATCATCTTCATCTTCAGTGTGGCTCTCTCCTGTGTCCCAGTCAGCATAGCGAGTCAGTCCAGTAGGACACTGTTGTTGGTAGAAGCCAGGGCCATAGGCAGCCTCTAATGCTTTGTTATAGGCTCGCCTGTGTCTCTGGTACCAGCTCATAGCCTGCTGGTAGTGCTGCCAGTAACGGCAGTACACAGGGCTGGAGAACCAGGACCTGATGGTGTTTATGTCCTCCTGTAAGAGACAAAAACACATTATGTTGTGCAACAACTGCTATGTTTAATGTGCAATCAAAGGAATTTCCAATATATAATTATTATTGGACATATCCACAAACACAACACGTTACAGCTAATATTTGTTTTCTAGTATAGTAATATTTGTATTATCTGTTTTGATTTGTTTAGCTCCAGACTAACACGCATGTGGACAGAAGAGGGACTCTTTACATAGTAAATGTTAAAGTCTCACCATAACAGTAGAACTGTAGAGGTCAGGTGAATTCAGATTCTTTACTTGTGTAGCATGTCCGCAGCCTGTTCACAAAGTAAAACTCTGTAGACCTACGCGCAGCCAAAATAGAGGCTGCACAGCGCATGCAAGAACCTTGCAACTAATACGCAAATAGTAATCCTAACCTTCCGTTTAATCAAACGCGCATTTTACCCTGATATTAAACGTTCCTCTTTATTGACTGAAAACGCTTCCTGAAAGAGAATTTCCCATCAGCCTTTGAGCCTTGCAAACTCCTCCTGTTAAAATTGCGCCATCCAGTGGATGATGTCTGACAATGCATCTTCATTTAGTTTTGAGGTTTTCAGAAATACTGTAGCCAACCATAGAGTATAAGAGCCAAATTACTAATTAATGCTTATACAAATTAATCTGACGGCTTTATCACAATTAAAAATAAATATTGTTTTAAGATATGAAATCAGTAATAACTAAATCACAACTTTCCAAATTGAAAAAAAAAACATGTCTTGTTTGACACTCTTGAAACTGAATAGGTGATGTAAAAAACAGAACGGAGCACAAGACACAGTATAGATATCACTTAGTTTCCTGCTGTCTGTGTTCGTCATCTTGATACTGAAGCTTAAGAGTTGGACCATTTCAGACTAAACACATCATGGTCTCACAAGAGTCAGCAGTGAGTTCAGTCAAGTTCCTGTTCTAGTCGTACCAGTCAGAAAACATGAACATTCAGAGATGGATACCATGCTTTCTTCTGCTCCTTCCACTAACAGAAGAAGGTACAACAGATTATTTTATTGCACATCTTTCTTTTTTATTCTTCAATTTACATTTTCCTT
>JAVQKG010046181.1:0-10157 GCA_036025885.1 Hypseleotris bucephala
GCGAGTCAGGTACATTTGACAGCCTGTAACTTGCACATACTTTGCCCGATTAGGGTCAAACCAGAAACAATGAATCACCCTCCACCACCGAACACACCCAAACAATATGATGCCAGTAACATCAACAGCGCCACCTAGGGACTGACTGAAGAATGTAGTTTTAGGGAAATCCTTCACAAACATCAAAACAAATCGAGGCAGCAGTGGCACAGTGGGTAAGTGTTCAACAGGAGGGTTGCCGGTTCAGGTTAAGGTTTATTATTTCTGATGTTAATGTGACTCTTTGTTTAACAAAACTTGAAAATAAATGTCTGTGCCTTTAGTTTTTGCAGTGAACGGAATCGGTACTGAGACCAAAAAAGTTGGATTGGTGCATCTCGACTTTTATTTCAGCTTGTGTAGTATTATTTTGAGTAGTGCAGTTTTAAAGATTTGTGACAAATGACTGACAGAATCACTTAATTGTTTTTAGGGACCCCCACAGAAGAGAGCTGGCCTGGGATCAGCAGCAACGAGGACTTTAGGTCTTACCTCTTCCCCCAGTACAGACCTCAAGGTCTCCTCAACCATGTGCCAAGGTAACTATCATCACAATATGGCCATCAAAAATCAGATCATTATATGAAGTTTTGACAATCTACAATGTGAGAAGATTGAATTATGATACAATGCATTCATTTATCTTCTGCTCTTCACCATAATTTTTACTGTATGCAATGAAAATGTTAATATTAATTTAAAAAAAATACCATTACATCTTAAAATGAATATTAGATTGAATGTACATTAAATTTGTAGTAAAACATGTTTTATAAAGACGCCTTTTGTTTAAGCCAAAAAACGCAAAGTTATCTAAAACCAAATTAACATCATAATCTTATCCTAATAAAATTGTGATATTATATTTTTACCATATTGCCCACCCTTCATCACACGCCGCCTCCACAAAGAATACTTCAGTTTTTAAACTCTCATTCTGGTCTATAGGCTGGACACAGAGGGGATCGACCTGCTCTCTGCTCTCCTGCTGGTAAGACTATACTATATTGGCAGTTCTAAATCACGTAGGGAGTGTCTAATCAGGCTCCTTTGTTGTGTGATTGCAGTACGACACGAGGACCAGAATCTCATCCGAAGCATCTCTCCGACACGCGTACTTCCTGAGTTTGGGTGAAAACATCCACAGTCTGGCAGACAGTAAGAGCATGACACACACTAACAAGAAAAAACTAAATAATGTCAAAAAGGAAAAGAAAACTTAAACCAGGGGTGTCCAAACTGAGGACCACATTGTCAAAAGATTTTACCAAGGAGGGCCGCTCACTGAGGTGACCGATTTCGATTTTTTGCCAAAAAGTCCTCTTCAGTTGTATATGTTTTCTGGACACAAACATTATGTTCTAGCAGGTTTTTTTTTTTCATTTAGTGTCCCTCTATATTATAAGTTGAATATATCTAGATACATTGAATGCTTTCTTTTTGTTATGCAGAGTCACATGCACTAAAAAGACAGTTGAAAGATAAACCTGAGGTCCACAAAAAAGTGCTCTGTGAACTGCATTTTGCCCCGGGGCCAGGGGGGAAATGCAGAGGACAAATTTCACTATGGGGACAATATAGTAATAGCGCCCCCTACAGACTGAAGGAAAATTTGTTTTAGGGAAACTTACAAAACTTGGCAAAAGCATCCTTCACAAACATCTAGACAAACAAGTCAAATATACTATTTTTTATGGTTTGGACGGGTGGTTTTAAGTGCTCGTTAACAATGACAATCACCGCTTATACCAGTGGTTGGTGCCATTGTAGGGCGTTTCACCAATATACTACACCTTGTTTTCGAGTACAACAGCGTGGACCTATAGTGTTGTTGTATGCGTCTATTTTATGTCGATAATTCCCCAAAACACTACAATTTCAACATACACTAGCCCCACTGTCTGCATGTCTTGTATGAGTGTATCTTGTTTAAGCTGGAAATGCAAAATGTAAAGACAAAAACAGACATCAATATAGAGTGTAGTGTTGGCACAAATTATTCTAGAATTCTTCTGATCGCACACTGTGTTGAGAGCTTTGTAAATGGGGTCAGATCCACCTCAAATGTCACACAGGAAACACTTGTGTGCTCCAGTAGATTTTATTTAATTAAAGTGACAGATTTTTAGCAAATGTCAAGCACCAAATAAAAGCATGTCACAATTTTGTGACTGTGCTGTTCCTGAGAGGATGAAGAGGAAGGGAAGATCTGGCCATAACTTGCTGCATGGAGGATCACCCATATTTGACTTTATTTACTATAAACAATTTGTCATAGGAAGGCCATGTTACTTAAACTCAAATGTCACAAAGTTGGTAGCTTGCCTTTCACGCATTGAGTTGTGGATCACGAAAAATAGCTTTTACCTGTATCCATGTTTACATTTATAATTTTGTTGAATACTGTTACTTCAATTGAAGTAGGCTGGAAAGGACTTACATTTACATTTACTTTGCTAATCAATTAATCTGTCAACAATTTCTTTCAATTAACGGGTTAATAATCAGATGGTGTTTAAAATGGAATATTTTTGAACCAGGTAATGCTAGCAGTTTTGTTTTGCGTGGGTTGTTCTCTCAGCAGATGGTATATTTTAGAGCAGGGGTGAGCAATCATTTAAAATTACTACGCAAATAATACAATTAATAAACACATAACACTTAAATTTAGTCGACAGATTAATCAATTAGCAAAATAATCGTTCGTTGCAGCCCTACTTCTGAGGGCCAGACATTGACTGGTCAAGAGCTGCATGTGGCTCCTCTGCCTCACTTTGCCCATGTCTGTTTTAGAGTCTGTATACTCCAGTTAAGGATTATTTGAATACTAAACTTAGTTGACAGTTATTTCAAGCAAATAATCACAATGAATCTGTTTAATACCCTTAGTTGTTTCAGCTCTACCTTTAAGTAAGTTCTTACTGCATTTCCATGACTTGTCTTTTGTCTCTCTCTCCAGATGCCTCAGTGTTTTCCCTTAGAGAGATCCAGCTACAGAAGGACCCAGGCCATCGCACTTCAGTTTTCCAGCCTTTAGGTGCTGTACCAACTTCATAAATCACCCAGAAACATAATAACAATCTACCATATACCTGTTTTTTCCTAGTTTTCAACATAGACATAATAACGTGAACATTTGTTATAATGTTAAATATTTAATATAAATTATAAATTATATAATATAAATTAAATATTTCTTTCCAAACACATCTCAAGCATAGCAACTTTTTCCCCAACTTGAGCTTGCTTACATACGTAACTAATTAGCCAGGCTTTGCAGATGACAGATGTTTTATTCTCACTATATACTGTATACTGCAACACCACAGTCTCTAAGGCATTCAAATGAAAAGAAGTTGTCAAATGCTTCATTACAAGGATTGTATATCTCTAATTATCTCCTTGTGTTTTAAACAAACAGAACATATTGTACTAACTGTCATGAGCTTTGGAGTTTCTCATGGTTCCCTAATAATCATAACTCATTTGAGGCTCAGAGGGGACTTTTCTCTGTACAGACTTATTTATTGTATTTACAACGTCACACTCTACTGTAGAGCTGGCTCAGATGTATCAAAAGAACTCTACTGCCAGCAAAACTGCAACTCCAATCGCAATAGCCTTGCGTGTGCATTAAATCTATTTATTTTTCCTGCTCTTTAGCTCGAGGAAAAAACAGGCGGCAAAGCATCTTCTAGAGGTCCCAGAAGAGATAGCAGACACAGTGAAAGATCCTCACAAGCGTCTGGATACTCCCTGCATGGACACAACATACTGGACTCACCACTACACTGACAGGGGCTGGCCATGGACGGATACTTGCACTTTAGTTGGAAAGCTTGTCTACATACAGTACAGAAACACACAAGGAATAAATACCAATAATATATTTGCTATCACTAGTGCTACAAAAATCATGCTGCTGCTACAGTTGCAGAGTAGATAGATTTTGGTTGCAATTAATTTGTTTGCTATGTGACAGTGGTGCACACTTGGCAACTCAATATGACATCAGCAAAATAATTGGTATATTGTTCTTCACTTTCTAAAGAACTTTCCACAGTTTTGCACTAGATTGGTGAGATGTTAAATTGAGGTTCAACTGAATATTTATTATTACAGTGGGTTTTTTGACAAGGCGTATTGTTCTCAAACTTACCACCTCAGAAGCTATTGCAAGAAAGCTGATAAAATGACTAACATAAGAAATAGGTCTAAATTCGGACCAGTGGTTCTCAAGCTGTGGTACCGTACCTGGTTAAATTCTGTGTCAGAACTGTTTGAGTCCTAAATCAGACCTGACATAGTTCCTGTTTTGAGCTAATTTCTGCATTTTTTTTGTTCACCAATACTTGCTTTATCGATTTGTTAATGTTTAAAACTGGTTTAAGTTAAATGTGGTACTTTAAGGTGGTACTTGGTCTAAAAAGTTAATATCCAGCTAATGCATATAGGCTACTAGCACATAATAATATTTGAAACCTGTATATAATAATTGATGGCTTACAAATAAACACAAAGTATTAAATAACTTACAGTTAAAAAAGTTCAAGAATTGGTATGCACCTATGAAAATAGACCGAGAGCAGCACTAATAGCCACAGAAATAATGTGACACCTATGTTTATATCAGTCTCTGTCAAAATAAAGAACAACATTGGTATACTTACTGAACATTGAAATTGCTAATATCTCAATAACAGTACATTTGCATTCTGTTGTGCTGCCCTATAGCATATGACACTGACAGTCCATGCAGGCCTTGCCCCAGCAGCAGCAGTGCCCCGGAGTGGGCTGGCATCAGTGTAACACATCCATCCCAGTTGTTGAAGTTGCCTTAGTAAAAATGTGCATGATGTTCTGATTTGTGGAGATATAGTTGATCTAGTGTAGCCGATGTTGATAAGGCTTCGTGTTTGTATGATGTGATGTCTCCTCTTTGCACAAACCGGAAGTGTCCTCTGAAGCTTGCTCCCTTCCTTTTGTCTTACTTTAAACTTTAGTCCTATCTGCCCAAACTGCAAGAACAATTGTATTTGTACCATGTTTCTAGTAGCAATTTGTCTTTGAGTAGGTGCCACCTGTACTCAGCATATTTTGCACAGCTGTGGTCTAGTGCCTGGAGTAAACCCTAATACTATTTTGCGATATGGCAAAAAAAGACTGAACTGTGAAATGAAATTATGACAATTTGATAATCTTGGAAGATTGATAAATGATAATAGTGCATTAATGTATGTCCTGCTCTTCATGCTCATTTTTACAGTAAAATGCCAGTGTTAATAAAAAAGAAGAACGGATATTTAGCATTATGCTTTACATTGGATTGGCTGTACATTGAAGTTGAACATTGTAGTTAAAGGGGACTGAAAAAATGTGATCGCCGGTTCGAATCCCCGCCTGAGCGCATACTGTCGTTGTGTCCCTGGGCAAGACACTTAACCCGAATTGCCTATGTATGAATGTGGTTGTGTGATTGGTGTTTGGTGGTGGTCGGAGGGACCACCGAGTGTAGAGTGAATGAATAGCGCAATTGTAAAGCGCTATATAAGTGTAAGAAATTATTGTTATTATTATTTTGTTATTACCATATTCACTACATACATTTAGTTATGTTCTATGAACATCCTGACTTGTTTCTAGTACATTTAAAGCATGTGGAAATAATTCAAGAAAATGGGCACACTTTATTTTAAATTATCACTTAACTACATTGTATATATGTACTACACCTACTTAATGGTTAGGTTTAAGGTTAGGGTTAGTTACAATATAGTTAGATGTTATTACAGTTTGTTACAAAGTGTACTACAATGTAGTTAATGAGGTAGATACTATGTAGTTAATGGAAAAAAAAAAATCTAAAATCAAGTTTTGTTACAAAAATGTGTCATTTAATATGTATTCCATAAATGACTTATTGAATTTTGATCAAGGCTAACATGGCCTTAACTCTATGTCAGATATTCTGAGCCTGGGGCAGGATCACCAAAGCAGAGCAAACACATTCAATTATCAAAACACCTTTGTAGACACTGGGAAAAATGTCTTTGGTTTTATAAATAAATATCAATGAATACATAAATAAGTTGGACTGTGTGTTACCATGAACAACTTCAAGTGCTGTTCTTATGCGGCGTGTCCTACTAAGTATGTCCAAATTTTATTTAACAGTAACACATATTCAAAGATTTTGTAAAAAATCAACTGTAGTGTGGTTGAGGTAATTAACTATGTCCAAACTTGGTTTGAATTTAAACTGGATGAACCAGAATTTCTGGTTTATTATAAATCTCAATAACACCTGTTTGACACAAAACAATCTTCTGTCCCAGAAAAATGTTTTTGATTTCAAACTGATCCAACAAAATATGTGTTTCTCATTACATTTAGCATATCAGTTTTTATTAGGTCAAAATGCCACACATTCCCACTGTATAAGACAGTATTAAGAAACAGAGGTCAACATAAGTGACTTATCTGGCCTTTGACTATTCTGACAAATGCTTATGTCCTCTAATGTGGCAGGAAGTAGTTAACAGAATGCTGCTTACCCACCGAGCATAAAAAGGTAATTATACTGACATCCCATTGCCTCAGAATTTATGCTTCAGTAATAGCTGAGGTGCACTAAAGGCATGGATACAGAAACTGAGCTGCTCTTTCTAAAACATAATGCTGTTAAAATGGCAGTTTGCTCCATGACTTTGCTCTTGGGCCAAAAGCAACAATAGGAAATAACAATAGAGAAACGCACTCTCCACCTGAACTTCTTTGTAAGCTAATGTCAAAGCGCCAAATGATATGTAAATGTGATTGCACTTGCAAAGAGCTTTGTGGTTTGCATAAACTGCCTTCATTTGTGAAAGAAATAACACCCCTGGCTTTTAGCAATGCCAATATCCCATTTTCCCAAGGCAACTGTAAACACTGCTCAGTTCATTTCGCTTTTTAAATTCTATTGGACTAAGCTATATTCACACAACTTCCTTTAAGTGTGTGTAATCAAAGACAGAGCAGGTTTACTTTTGACTTACTTCAAGTTTATTGCAAACTAAACACTTTATTCCAATCTCAGTTAGGTATATGTCAAATGGCTTCTGATAGACCCCACTAAAATAGATTTCCTTTATGGATGCACTAATACCGATACTCAAATGGATATCGGTGCTGATCCAGGCCTTTCAGCTGAATCGGTGGATTGGTAAATGTGGCCGATACTGGAACCAATATCATGTATTATACTTTTTCCTAATTATAAGAAGCACAATGCAGAATTTTTCCAATCTTGGGACAAGCACAAAAAGTCAAATTTTATCCCTGTCATAAAATTTATTTCCTATTATGTGAAATAGGCCATTAATAACCATAATTTTACACGTCAATATTTATAACTTTTTGTGTACGACAGTGGTGCAGAGGGTAAGTGTTTCCCCTGCCGGTTCAAATCCCCGCCTGGGCGCATATTGTTATTGTGTCCCTGGGCAAGAAACTTAACCCGCATTGCCTATGAATGTGGTTGTTTGATTGGTAGTGGTTGGAGGGGCCATAGGTGCAGACTGGCAGCCATGCCTCTGTCAGTGTGTCCCAGACAGCTGTTTAATCATAAAGCGTCTTTGGGTATCTTGAAAAGCGCTATATAAGTGGTATGCATTATTAATATATTTGGAAATAAGATTTTTTGTAAAATAAAAAGATCCAAGTAAGAAAAACATAATTCCATCACTTGAAAGAATGAATGTAATTTACAGAAAAAGTCTATAATGCAGTGAGTGGGTTCTGGCTGGATTCATTATTAACACTAACAGAACACACCTGGGACTGATAGAGGATGAGTGGTGAAAGTGATGCGTGTATTGCACAAAGAGGATCCAGTTATGATCAATTACCTTTAAGTGATGTTTTATTTGTTACAGCTGCCTTTAATTCTTACAATCACTGTCTATCAGGTGAGAAAGGGAATAGTACAGGTAACATCATGGTTACACAGGTTAGACTTTTACACTGGGACTTTGGGATCATCATTATTAGCCTGTATGGACCAATAAGAAAAGTATGTATTGAAGAGTTGCACTCATGTCAAGCAGCATTTTCAGTATTTTACCAGATAACCATAATTGCCTACTTACTACAGCTCATCTCTTAGGTAGATACAATGTAGTTAACCTCAGCTCTTATACTTTACACATTTGAACTTCAAAATTGTGTTTTGAAAATGTGAAAAAATAATCTCAATTTATTGAACTACAATCAATATTAGATATTGTTTAAAAAATCTTTATGACCAGTTACATTTACATCTGGCACCTTAAAGCTCTTGAACATTGAGTTCACTTTTGAATTTACATTTTAGATCATACAAACCAGGCCCTTCATGTGTTGGGAACCATAATAGCCAAATTGTGCTGTCAGTGGATCTGTCGTAAATTAATGTTGGCACACAATATCAGCAGCTCAATTATGCAGCATCAGAATGAAGGATTCTGTCATTCTGTCAGCCTGAGTTTGACATCACCGCCTACATCTGGGACGGTTTAAAAAGGACCTGCTAAAAACTAAACAGGACTGCCATTTACATAGGGACATGTTTGGAGCATAACTTGCTTGAGCAATCTTTGATCAGAACTATAGCTTTAGGAATAATGTTAGATTCTGTGAGTCTTTGTAAATATACATTTTGCACCTGTTGACAATAGAGTGTCATTTAAGGCAAAACAAGTTTAGCAACATTTCTATGGGATACATTTGTTGAATATTGCAATGAAGACATGGTGGTTATGTTTAGGGATGCAACGGAAAATTATTTTGGTAATCAATTAATCTGTTGCTTTTTGTTTTGTTTTTTTTTATTAATTGATTAGTTGCTGGAAATCAAAAGTTGCATAAATAGGAAATTTTTATTCCACATTGGACCCAATGAACGTGGAGTTTGCATGTTCTCCCCGTGTCTGCGTAGGTTTCCTCCGGGCATTCCGGTTTCCCCTACCACTAAAAACATGTACAATAGATTCCCCATGTCCCCCCTTCCCTGGACTACAGATGGAAATTAGCTATGAGCTACAATCTGGTACGAACATCTGTGCCACTGTGCTTAATGTAATTGTACACTGTCCTAATAAACTAATAAACTAAACTAAATCTGAGGACTTCTGCATATTTACAAAAAAGGTTTCATAAATGTGAAATTTACATTTTTTGGTACAGTTTTGGCCTAATTACCGCCAATTAAAACTTTTTTCTCTCAGCAAATGTCATATTTTAGAGTCTGCCTAACGACTACTACCTGATTAAGTACAATGTAACAAACTGTAATAACATGTAGCTACATTGTCCTTAAATAATGGTTAAGGTTGGGTACAATGTAGGTACAGTTTGTTACACGGTGTATTACATTGTACTAACTGAGATAAATACAATGAACTTAAGTGATAATGTAAAATAAAGTGCTACCATATTATTGTCAACATTACGATAAGCGCTCCCTATCTCATCCGTTTTGTGCATTTCCATTTTCGAAAAAGACCTGCTTTATTGACAGCACGGCCGCCTCTGTCTCTTCTCAGCACAACATGTCTGATAACTTTTTAAGTAAGATGACAATTAAGTAATAGGGTGCCAGCATCCAAACCCCTTATCAGGCCTGTTCTACTGTCAGAGCTGTCCACCCCAAGATAGTGACATGGTGAAAGGCGACAGGGAGAAAATGAAGGGGTTGAGACGGGAGCAAGCAGCGGCGTGTGGGGCGGAGGCATCATCACAACATGAGGAAGGACCAAGACATGAAGAGGACTGTTTGTAGAAGAAAAAAGAAGAAGATACGAAAACAAAATAAAGATGAAGCAAGGAGAGAGACTAAAGAGGAGGGAGAAGTTGCAAAGTAGTAGCAAAAAGGGAATTGAAATATGAGCAAGTGCAATGTTGGTGTGACAAATACTAATTGAAATTCTAAAAGACGCAGCCAAGTGGGGGTGTGCAATATGGACGTAAAAGATTGTATTGTGATATGAAGTTATGATAATCTGCTAATGTGTGAAGATGGTTGAATCGTACTACAGTGCATCTTCACTGTCATTTTTACTGTAATAATGCAAGTTTTTTTTTTTTTCCAATATGCAAAA
>JAVQKG010046352.1:0-19741 GCA_036025885.1 Hypseleotris bucephala
ATTCGAACCCGCAACCCTCCTATTGCTGGTTGAACACTTGCCCACTGTGCCACTGCCGCCTCGAATTGTCTGGATGTTTGTGAAGGATTTCCCTAAAACTACATTTTTCAGTCAGTCCCTATGCGGGCAAAGTATGTGCAAGTTTGAGGCTGTCAAATGTACTTGACTCGCCAGATTCAATCAAAAATGTCTGACTTCCTGTTTGTCGTAGGGCGGGGCCATAATAATATTTTATGTTCAGCACGATGTGGAGAATCACTGTACCAAGTTTGATAGCTCTCCAACATAGTAAGTGTGTCCAGAGTGCCATAGGGATCAACAACATGGTGGCGCTATAGAGGCAGTTTTTATTCGACCGTGATAATTTGCATATGTCCAATAAATAGACCCTGGCCCGGGTCACTGTGCTAAACTTCATGAGATTTAGTGAACGTTCACTAGGAGTAATGGCTCCAATAAAATGCTAAAAATCATTAATTTGTTAATTAATCAATTATCATTAATCGAAGAAGTACCAAACTCAGTGTAGTTCAGCGTCTTCATCACATGAAACTGTCCAGAAAGGTAGAAGAAGATGGGGCAAAAACTCTCTGAGCTATTGCATCTTGAAATTTAATCCTTAATTAATTAATTTCTTAATTAATATTCATCGCAGATGTACCCAAATCAATACAGTTCGGCGTCCTTATAAGGTCTAAGTATCTGCAAAGTTTCAAAGTGATCGGGCAATTCGTTTTTGAGTTATCGCGGTCACAAGGCCAATCTGCGGACGCGGATGAACATGAAACCATTATATCGCCGAACGCGATTCTCGCATTTCGCCGATAGAATTATAATAAACCTATTCAGTGCAGTATTTTGGAATGAGTCGTTTCTGTAGTATTGTGAGGATAAATTGTGAGGATAGACCATTGTGTGTCCATTGTGCTTCAGACCAGAACTGCCAGAACAAAGATAATGTATAAATAATAGATAGAAACATACTGTGAGGGCTCCCTGTGAGGCTGGCCAACAGCAAAGAAGCAGCTGTATTAAAGCTATATATGCTAGGCTGTATGTGCATGTGGGGTCTTATATGCTTCAATTATTGCATCAGTTTCTTCCCTACGTTAAGATTGTAAATGTGGTAAAACTAGTTTTGACCAAACTGTAAAACTTTTTCTATAGAGTACAACTGTGCCCACCTCCTTCTGGATCCAGAAGTAAAAATCCCACAGACTTTGAAAAATTTGATTGAGGCTAATCAGCTATGTGGTAACTCACGTTTAGAGCGAAAATATTTTCAATCTAAATATGTATCTGAAACTAAGTAACAGGGAAAGCTTTTAATGTAGTTGAGTGAGCATCGCTGAGAAAATAGGACATGACATCTGCTTCATATTATTCCTTGCCCCATGTTTTTATAGGTGGTGTTTTGAAATAAAATCCTGTGTTTTTGTTTTTTCAAGCATAAACAATTTGGTTGTTTGGCAAATATGCAAATTCACCACCCAAACACAGTTACAAGCCAGTGTTTGCAGCAGTCCAAAGCCTGGAACACTGAAATGACTAAATGTATTCATGTAAAAAGTTAAACTTGGATATTTAAATTTTAAATTATGTAAGTGCATGTGTTACTAACTCTTGCATGTATTACCTGCGGCAAAAACAAGTAGAACTCTGAGACATGTGAAAAGACTACAAATGATTTTTACTACAACCACAGTATTTTACAACAAACCCCTGGATGAGCTATTGAACCTTCACCTCGAAAAAGAGAGAGAACCCTGCACAATGCACGAAAAGTATAAGATTTACTTTTCACTCTTCAGTCTCCTTCCCAGCTCAGATTTGCCTGGCAGTTACAGAGATCAGCGCTGATGTCAGAGGAGATGATCTACAGATAATATGCAGCTGTCCAGGGTTGTTAGAGTTAGCGACAGGACCCTGGAGAGCGCTGCCATGTTCACTTTACTTCTTCCTGAGTTTAAAACCAACACAAGGATATGACAGACTCATGCTGAGATGGATTGGATGTGAGCCTTAAGCCAGGTTCAGATCATAAGCCTATATACTGTATGTGGCTCTGTGAAAGGAGAGTTTGATCATTTATCTTGCCAAGAGACAGAAACACTAACTACTCTACTTCATAAATACCATCTAATATCTGAGCATAACATGACCTGTCTCCTGCCCTCCAACCAAAACAACTCCTGACTTTTCTGATTTTTCTCCTCAAAGCCCTTAATCCCACCTTTGTCCTTTGCGGTGTCTCTTTTTGTGCCCTGTGTAATGAAACACCTTGTTCTACATTCCTGTTTGAAAATATAACACCGCTCAAACCCCACGTATGGCATAATCAGACACTTCCATACGTACTCCGAGCATGTCTTTTTACACCTGCCCATTGTCTCCTGCTCCTGGCTGCTGGCGGGCGGTCGCGTTACCTTTTCGTACGTCCACATTGAAACTGGCTCCCTACAAAGACGTCTTAGAAGTCATCTTCTCTATGTCTTGTCTTAGGACGTTATACAGTTGTCCAGGTCTTGTTACGTGAATATGATGTTTTGGTATTCGTAATTTAAAAACTAAAATTCAGATTTAACTGAATACCTGATCTTAATTTAATAAAATTGTAATTATATTTTTTACCATCTGCCCATTCTAATGTTGGAATACTACAATGCAGTAGTTTTAGCCAATATTTGTTGGTTGGTTTGTAAAGTCTTCAGTTGGGAAACCACCTGTCACATTGAGTTGAGGAAGAGCAGTTGATTATTTACTAATTATAACGGAGAAGATTTATTTTTATTACAAAGAAGACCAATCTTTTAGACGAAACACCAAATAAATAATAACTCTATATGGATTTAAAGAATACATCCACAGTTGAGAATTTTAGGGGAATAAGAGGCATTTTGGGGTAAATACAGTAAATACAAATTTGAGTACTTTTTACTGCCAAAATGTGGCATGTCATTACAGAATTGTTGTGGCAGATCATTATAGAATTGTCCAATTCAAAAATAAAAAGTTTTCTCTTGGAGCAGAGGTATTTATTTTCAAAAAATGATGGTGCGATTCTGGTTTACCTCTAGTGGAATGTCACTCATTCAAGGCCCCCAAAAATTGCAGCGGGGTGCAGTAACATATGTGTCCCAAAGTGAGGCAGTAATCTTCCATTAGCTTACAATATTTGTCTCAGTGAAGAAGAAGAAGTAGTAGCCAGCGGTGCATTTGTGGTACTCAGGAGAAGGTAATAAAATGGCAATGTCGTTTCATTAGCCCACTTGTTCTGCCACCTAGAAATCCACCCCATGCTAATTCTGTGCTTAGATAATATAAAAGCGGTCTTCACATAATCAACATTCAGGCCTAGTAAATAAATGTCACAATATCACTTACTACTATCTATCAAATATCAAAACTAATTACAAATATTGTTTTTCTCTAAATCACTTGATAATCCAAAAACAACACTAAGCCTGTCCTTGGTGTCTTGTTATAGACATATCAAAACAGTAAAAGAGCAACAGCACATTTAAACCTTATCTAAAGCCTGTGTTTCCACTCTTAAATTGCTTTGGTGGATCTAAAACTCCTGCTCACAGCGTAATAAGCAATTACCTCATGTTTATCCCCACAACTCACCGGGAACTAATCTGCTCTCAACAGCCAGCACCAAAAATAATGAAATTAATTACGGGCATTAAGACTACGCAGCTGCCAAAGAAAGGTAAAAATGTAATTATCCACATAGAGACACAAGCGGTTCCCTTTGGTTCGTGTATTATTGTCCGTCATTTCTAATACGTTCCCCTTTCTTTTAGGGATTTGACAGACAGCTAAACCCATGGGGAAAGTCTTTTGTAGGGTTTATGATGAAATGTAGTGTAGGAAGTGGCAAATTAGTAGGTCTGTCAAGGAATGTAAGGTTTGTATTGTGGCATTATGAATGTGTGACAACTAATATTACAGTTTATTTTGATTGAGTTTTTTTTACTTTGGTCAACGTGGATTAAATCTGTTGTCCAGGTGTTTTCTATAACAAGGTATTTTTTAAATATTTGACTATGTGGCATTTTTCGATAATGTAAAGTAGGTAATTTGTCATATTTTCTTTACTCCAACATAAAATCTGAGTTTGTGTGGGCTGACAAACCACTCAAAAATTGGCCTACTGTTGGTTTGAGTGGTAACCCAGAAACTCTGATTTGATGTTGTTGTAGAGAAAAAGTCAAATAATAAGAATACTAATGTCTAGCTTAGTGTCTATGATCAAATAACCTACAGTTTTTACGACATCTCACTTATTTCTTGAATCTAACGCTTGGATCCTATTATTCTGGTAGAAGGCTAAACCAAAGCAAAACCAGGTCTAAATCTGGACTTAATCAGGTCTTGATGAGGGCAAAACAAAAAGCAAATCAATCAGTCTAAACCATGACTAAACCCATCTTGAAGTTGGAGTAGGACTTAACCAGGAAGTAGCATGTTTAAGCCAGTAATAACATTTAAACCAGGGTTAATAATAGTAAATTGCTCAAAGTAAATCAATGAGTTCTGCGTACCAAAAGACCATGTACCAAAAGTAGTTTAGGCTATCATATCAGAAATCTATCACTTTTTTCCACTAATAGCTATTTTGGACTGAAATGGGCAAAACAAGCTGTTGTCTTAATGACCCTGATAGATATTTTGACCTATCTCAAAAACAAGACACCACTCGGGTCTAAATGATTTTTATAATGGGCTTTTAATGTGGGTCCTGTGTGCTACAATGCACCACACTGCTCGACTGTTATTAAACAGAGACAAAATATGGTCCAAAAACAGGCTGTATTTTTGCTCATTCCTAAATTTCTCCATACACCAAGAATGACTTATGAGTTTTCAGACGGGCTTTAATTGAGTGTGACGTAAAATCAATTGCAATTAAAATCTCAAATTCTGTGCTTTGGCTCTGTGGGTAATAGTGGTAATGAATTCTTAAAGCAATGCAACATATTCAAGAGTTTGTGAAGCAGAGAAATGAGAGTGAAGTAAAGGGCATTTTAATTGGATTTCAATCGCAAAAAGCAAAAAAAACTAAACAAAAACATACTAATTTAAGATAGTGTTGTAGTCTTTGGCTTGAGATGTCATTTTTTTTAACAATGGGCATTTACATTATTCCATAGTAGTATTAAGTAGTTTGTGTCTTCTGAACGCTAACTGTACATAAAAAAGAAAACAAAACATAACGAACAAACAAAATACAGAATAATTATTTACCCAGTAACTTTTTGTGACTAATAGTACTAGTATGTTCAGATATAGAGACTAAATTGAGTTTCTTTCATCATTTCAGATGTTTCTCATTTTAACTGCAGCCTAATCCTATGCGATTTGGAACTATATTCAGTCTATTTTGTTCCACGTTTGATTCGTTGTTAATAAAATTTTAAGAACATATGACATAAATATTGATTAATGGAGCTTAAAAATAGTTCAAAAGTGGTAATTTAAGGCATCTGTAATTGAAACCACACCACATGAAAAAACCCACATCGACCAAAGAGCGATGCAGAGCCACTAATGTAGGCTGTGAAAGAGGAGCTGAATAAAAGGCTGGATTTGTATTGGGCAGATGGAAGGAGGTGGAGGTCTGTACAATGGGCCTATGTGCTGACAGAGAGGTGCATAGAGTTATTGGTTTTCATGGTAAAATTCTGTGGCCTTTTTCCAATTTTAGGCACAACAATGGAAGAAAAATCCATTGATGAAGTAATCTGGTCATTCAGTCATTCAGTATATTCAGGTAGTCAGCTGACCTCATTCTTTGGCCACAAAATATAGCTGAACCTAGACCTGACCAACTGGAAACTCTTACCTATTTAGTTTAATCAAGGTGGCAACTTATTTTTGGCCAGACATGCATTCAGCTTTTGTCAGTGGACATTAAGAGTGGGTGGTAAAAAATACAATATTGCAATTTAGATTTTTATCTTGATCTTGAGAAAAGTCACAATTCAACAATCTTCCACGATTAGCTCGATCTTCTTAACTTGATCTCATGATTCAATATTTATTGCCATATCACGCACCCCTATGGCTATAATGTTATACTTGATCAGGTCATTTAATTATTATCTATTCAGGTCAGAGGACACAATTATATTCCTTTATAGATAGTGTTCCCCCTCTTAGTCTACTCTGGAATCTCCCTAGCTCCTTCTCCATTTCCCCAGTTTCCCCTCTTGCTCAGGTAAACTGGTGACAAAACCCTGCTGTTATGTCTGCCCCCACAGCGTTGCCACGGGAGACAGGACGCGTTGATCCTCTGGTGTTACAGTGTTTCCGCGGCGGCCATTGTTACTACTGCCGGTCTGGACTGTTGTCGTCAGGTCTTGTTCTTGGGCCCTGAGGCGGAGACTAGGGTCCTGTTTCAGTGCACCAGTTCTCACAGTGATTCACTTCTACACAAGCACACTCACATGCAATTGATCATATGATACTGCTGCACTGTTTACATGGAGGGTAAAATGCAGTTCTCTTACACATTTAAAGGGATCCCTTTTTTCTGTGGAAATTCAGACTAAAATTTGTATAGCACTTTTCATACATACAAGATATAGCACAAAGTGCTTTACACAGAAAAGAAATGCTAACGTTATGTGTGTTTTTTGGTAGTGGTGTGGCATGGTAGGGGTTAGTGCTATAGTGAACTTTTGTCATTTCTTTTGTGGATCAATAATAAACTTTGTCTGATTTCAACCCCATAATGTTAAACACAAAAATTATGACATTGCTCTATTAACAAACAAAAACAATTTGTTGTCTCAGATTACTTAAGTAGATCAGCTCAACTAAAAATGATGTGTTTTTGACTCTGGACTAATTCACATTGACATTACAGACTTTATGATGGAATGATTAAAGCTGAAGTATGTTTTGCATTAAACCAATACAAAAAGTGAGACACTGGAGACATTTCTCCATACACCCCATAAAAGCTGTTACAGAAGGCAATTCTAGTTCTAATCTAGTAAATCTCAAACATTTTATTTTTCCTGCTAGCTTTCATGACAAAAGCTTCTTGGTTTAACAAAAGAGAGACAAGACAACATGTAAACTGTGGTGGAAGTGCAGATTGTATTTTCCATTAAAAAAGGTCTCACATGATTTAGTTTTTAGGTTGTAACTGCTAAAATTCTAACAATGTGTTATATCTCAAATGCACTCTTCATTTAAAAGTCAGGTGACAATTTGTATATCAACAACTGAATCAGCCTTTGTACTTTAGTGATTTTCTAAACTTTTAGTAAAAAAAGAAACACAAAAGCTGCAAAACGTGTTTGGTGACAGCACTGATCCATTTAGTGTGAGACTAGACAGACATCCAGAGGCTTCATCAGCTAAAAGGTGATAAAACTTAATTAATTCTCCCTGTATTCCACTGCTGCGAAGAACACAAATTCACACCACACCACTAATGGAAAAAAAGTGAGGTTAGATTCTTTCAAAAGCAGCCAGCCGACACCTCAGCTTTCAAATGTTTTGTGTACTGTTTTTGCAATATGTCCAGTGCTTTTAACAGAGTTCACATGGCTTGGAGGATGTCAAATGTAACTACAATTGTAAGCTCCCTTCTCCTATATAGTGTTAGCTTCTAGCCCACGATAAAGGAAACATGTATATTTCAGAACAGACCCTAAACCTAAAATCTTCTGGATATGACATGTATTAAGTTTGGTAGAAAAGCAATTTGTCCACTAATCGAAAGGTTGGTTATTTGATGCTCACTCCAGCCATTTTATTTAATAATTTTGTGTCCTAGGGCACTTCACCCACCTTGCCTGAATGTGTGAATGTGCCTGTGATCATGTTGTGTCTACCACATATCTGTAATGCATTTACTATGAAAACATTTTTCCATTAAAACTACATTCCTATATAGAGATTTCTCCATAGAAAATGCATTACATTTTGTTTCTATTCTGGGTACACTTTGTAGAATATTAGTTCATTTTAGACATTATGTTTAACTGAAAAGTAAAATGTCCCTTACTTTTGGGAGTAGTGCATTTAATTGTAAAGTGCTTAGGGTGTCTAGAAAGCTGTAGATATCCAGGGTTCAAACCTTTCTTGGTGGTTTACAAATGATAAACAATGAACTACCTCTGGATACAAATGGACAGAAAACAAATAATGCGCAATGTTAATTATCTAAATGGATATTGAGTGCATTCTTTGAGTTTCCCCCAAGATCGATTTGTCTTAGCTTAAATATCATGTTTTCCATAGGATACCACTTAGAGAGCCCAGCAGACACTTAATTTATTCTCCTGTGTAACTAACTACCTAAACCCTAGTTACTCTTCCCACGCGCTTGTCTGTAAACTGTGGGGAGTCCGTCTTGTTCAATCCCTCAAACCCTGTTTAAATGTCAGCTCTGTTGTCTGACTGTATCTCCTAATCCATCCTTCCCTCATTAATAATAAACTCTCCATAATGATGTTGACTCTCCAGTTCCTCCATCTTCTCCCTCCGCGTGTGTCCGAACCCCACGCTGCGATAAACACATGTCCGACCGCCGAGCCTCATCAATGCCATCGATTGGTTGATGGATCTGGCTGACGGATCCAGTCTGGAGAAGAATTACCCGTCGCTGACAATTGCCGACAATTAGCTAAACGGGCACGGGATTGATCTGCCTATAGGAGCGCGGACAGATGGGGAGCGGCTGTCTTTAAACTCCAACGAAAGTGAAATGTGGAAGTAAAGACAGGAAGTCGAACATCGGGAGGAAAGAAGAAAGGAACCTAGAGGTGAAGGATGAACAGAGAAGTGCAGAGAAGGAACTAGGTGCAGAGGAGGGAGCAAAAGTAAAGTATGAACACAATGGGGTTCTTAACTGGTTAACTGATTTTGCCCCATATCAAGTGCAGTTCTTGTCCTATCCTTGAACCATTGCCTTTAGATTGCAACTGAGTGTAATGTGTAGAGCCCAGTTGTTAAAAACCATTGAGACTATAGCACACAAGTTTCACATATTTCATTTAAGTAGAAGAGATTTTCTTTTTTTCTCCCCGAAGGATGATGGAAAAAAGTTTACCAATGGAGGTAACCATACAAATTTGTACAGAATAAGAATCCAGTTACAGGCTGCAAGGTAGGGAGGCTATTGGCCCGACACCATGTTTGTAAACTCGTGCTATGGAAAAACAGCTTATTAAAATTGCATCAGAAGTTTCATTTAATCCAACAGGTAGGTACATGATCATCTACTTCACCTGACAAGGAGACACCATACTGGGATTGAAAGGATGTGTTGGAGTCAGAGAACAAAATATCCCTCCTGGTAAACAAATCAACCAACTAAAATGTAATTCTATTACAATTACTCTCCAATACAATTATTTGTCATGTAATATAGCCTCTACTTTTTTTCTTTTTTTTTCTATAGTTAAGTCACTATAGTTGCTGACACTATATCTCGACACGACCCAGGTCCCAAACAAGTTCATTCCATTGTGTTGGAGTCAGACCTGTGCATGCTCATGTTTGACATATACATTTCCTCAAAGACATTGTTTACAGCAGCAGTCTCCAGGAGCAAGTCTAAGATGTTTTTACACCTCCACCAGTCTGCAGCGAGGCCTGTCAGTCAGCACAGAGAGCGGTGCTGATGTGAATTCTAGTGCATCGAATGAAAGAAATGCAACAAAATATAGGCATCCTCAAAGGTGAATCCCTCTTCTCTGGCTTTCTGCTCAACTGGTTTTTAAAAATATATACACGTTTTTTTCAGTTTAGAAAAAAGTCTGTGAGTCACTGGTGATGTTTCCCTTTCAATACAACCTACAACTATGACACACATAGAGGCTTTCTCATCACTTGCTGACATTCTTGGGAATCAACAAGAATATAGCCGTGAAGACATGTGAGTGGGTTTTCCACCTACTGGGTTGAAATACACCTTACTTTCCATGTGGTCCGAAACTTATGGATTTTTGCTAGTATACTGTACATGATCACAAAACATTTTTCATATATTTTTTGGCATTAGGCTTGATCTATTTTGTGGAGAAATGTTAGATAAATGAGAAGCTACGCACCAAGACTCTTTTCCCATCATAAGCCTCATATAAAATAATAAATAAATATTCTTTTTTAAAAACAAAAATTGTACACTCCATAACTTGCTATTTTTTACTTTTTTTTTTTTTACAGAGGATAAGCATTGCTGAAGAAGATCATTTTTAAGTCTTATTTTTAGAACTAAATTGTTTTCGCCTTGACATTTGACCTTTCTCTCTTGGCCAAACATAAGATGAAGTCAGCAATTTCCAACCAAAAGTTCACTGTTCATTTTACTGTATGATATTATATGTTGTGACTTTGACTTTGATTATAATATCACCGATGACATTTATTTGTCTTAAGCAATATTTCAATCGTCAATTAAATACTTTTATTTAAGCACGACTTTATCAAAACACTTTTAATGGGGGACGGTCCAATGACAAAAGTCACAGTGCCCGCAGTGACAAAAGTTTCAAGTCTTGGGAGGCACCCTCCTGTTGTGTGACTTGGAGTTGGAGTAGTGGTACAGCCAGCTCCCTTTGGGCCCTATTAGAGCCGTTAGCAGCACGGCGTTCCGGGGCAGATCCGAACATAATCCCCCCTGCTCCGGTCTGAAGCCAGGCCTGCTTTAACACCAGGGTTCGGAAAAGCTCTTCCTGGCAGAGTCCCGGTTCCAAGATCAACAGCGGTCTTACAGCCATCTGGTCCATGGAGTTCCAATCCTCCCAAATGGGCAAATACTACAGTACCACCACCAGCAGCAAACAGAGTCCACACAACTGACAGGCAGAGAGGAGCAAATCTCTACGGGGCAGTTTTCGAATTACCAAAGGTCTGACCAAATTTAAAGTGGTATTCTGGAATCTGCGGTGTTTTAGGAAAAATAACCATTTATTACAGACTGGTTTAGATTTGGGTTAGTCCTGATTTAGACCTAGGTTAGTACTGGTTTTGTTTTGAGCCTGCTGACAAGAAGGCCCTATGAATCAAATCTAAAAACACTACTTCCTACAATCTCTCAACAGGGCCAGAAAAATAATCAAAGACAACACTCACCCAGGACTGTTTGCCTGCTTTCAGGATACATGTACAGCCAAACTAAAAGACAACTTTTGCCCCTGAGCCATAAGTTCCGAACACACTGACTGGTGGTGCATAGATCATGATTCAGCCTGGTTTAGTCCTTGTTTATACTAGTTAATGGTAGACCAACAAGCAGACAAATAACACTGGTTTACGAAGCTCCCAAATGGGCACATACCAGCGGCAGCAAACAGAGCCAGAGATGAGAGCAAATCACTATACCTCTACAGGACAGTCAATTTAAACAGGCCACTGTGGCTATACACACATTTTCCATGACACATTTTCTAAACTACTCAACCAAATACAACAATAAGTCCAATTTGAGCTTGCATTTTCACACGTAGGTTTTGACTGTGATTCAGATCTGGTTTAGTCCCGGTTGAGACCTTGTTCATTATTAGTATATTTATGGTTGTTTTTAGATAAACAAGAATGTTTTAGTCAGTCAAAGAGAAGGATTCAGTTACTGTGTGCAGATATTGTCACAGGCAGTCAAAAGGTCACACATATTGGTCCACCCCTCAAAAACTGCAATTTGAACAGTGCAATTCATATTTTAATTAATTCAGGTAGACATTATTGCACCTGTAGGGGGTTTTTGTTCTCCATGTCTTTCCTATGCTACTGACATAACCTATCAGGAGCAGTGGACAATTGTAATGCAGTGCTTTGGGACCATTCTCCAGATCTTGAGCAAGGATCACATTCAGGACCTTGATGAAAAATTGTCTTATTGCGAATGTTAAACCCATCAACCTAAAACATGGTGGGAACATGCAAACCCCCACGGAAAAGTCTGCCCATGAATGAACCTTGGACAATGTATCCTCACATTTGACATTTGCGTATCTTCAGCCACTCACTGCTGAATAATGTATATGTTTGGAATTCAACTTTCGATTTAAAAACACATTTATGCTTGGCCCAAGTGAAGCTGGCCATTGTATTTTGGAGGTAAAAAGACTAGTGTTTGAAATAGATGTTAGCTCAGCCATTTTTGTGATGAACCTCTTTGCTGTGATTGACTTTGTGTCTTTATTTATAGCTATATTTGTATGAGGAATAGTATGGAGTCAGCGAAGGCCAACATTAGCTCAGTGTGTGCTCCAGTCAAGGCTGCTGTGTCCCTGTGATGTGAATGAAGAGGTGGTATTATCTTTCAGCGCTAACATGCCCTCTGCGTATCATCATTTAAATAAGAGCCGTCATAAATCTGTTTTACTGCAATAGGAACATCTACAGTGAGCGGCTGCCCTTCCACCGGCTAATGTCATTGTCATCATAAGGAATGGTCCCGGTCCAAGTGGGATCAGGGTTTTTAATTTATTTTAGTTAAATGTGTTCAATTATTTATTTAAACCTATACGAATATGCTTTTTGTATGTGATTATGTGGTTAGAAAGTTGTTAAAAACACCTCAGTCGATGCACAAGGTAGGACTGTGCAATTTATCACATTCAAATCAAACTATCTTTTCATTGGTTGCAAATAGCAAAGGTGGCAGTTTTTCTGGAAATATAATTAACAGACAGGCAGAAATAAACAAACAAAATATGAGTAAAAACATGCTTACTGTGCACTTTTAACGTGTACAAACATGTTTTGAAATTCTTGTGGAAGTTTATCAGTTAATATTTAAGTAGGCAGGTTTAAAATGTGCTTTGAACTCAATCTTGGTAGTAACGACAAATTGAAAATCTAATCGCAATCACAATCACTATCACAATATTTGTCATAAAGTCGGAATTAGATCATCATAAGGATAGTAGACAATGCAGAGGACTTGACTGTTACATTTTTTTTAATACAACCAGTTACCATTATTGTGATACAGTGATGTAATGTATGGATAAATAATCGATCTATTGACCCCAAGCACTTTACAAACTTTTCCATTATTCACTAACAATCACAGTTCAAAGTCTCCAACCCCAACCGAACATACATACCATATCCATACATTAGTTTCTTTAGTGATTTTGTCATATGTACTCAATGTATACAACTATACCTGCAGAACTCAATGGCCCATTCAGACAGTAGTTTTTCAATTAGCCTTGAGCACTACTGTTCATCACTGTCTGTCCTATAGGCATGTCTTTATTATTTGAACATGTATAGCTAAACGTGGACTCCTACTATTGCATGTTCCCAAGAGGCAGGCTGTGTCTTTACAATGTGTTTCAGGATAAATAAATGTGTGTGTCCTGGTTATAGACATGTCTTGGGTTAGATGGGGCTGTGGTTTGTGCAGGAAGTAAAAGAATATTGGCTTCCTTGTTCGCCAAAGCACGTCTAGCTAGAGTACAAGTAGTTTTAACTAAAAATGAGGTGAACAAAAGTATAGACATCTGAATTTGCGAATATGTGCAGTACGTTAATGTCACTGGAATTACAGTTAGTCAATGTAATAAAATATGATATAGTAATGTTGGATATTTGTTTATTTACCCCAGGCTGGTTTAGTCTATATGTCAAATTCTTCCAACTTCCTCTCACTGTCCAAAGACATGCGTGTGGAGGTGAAAATTTGAGTCTAAATTTATACCTATTGAATGATTTTTTTTGTGAGACATCTATCAGTCTTATTTCCTAACTAACAATAGCTAACTGACCACTGTGCAAGGTATACCCTACCTCAGGCCCATAGTTACTGGGAGAGGCTTGGGCCAACAACAAGGTGAGAGAATGAACTATAAAGACAATCAATTATTTTTGCTGTGTGAGTGTTATTAAAACCATGGATGAATGTTTTCGTGTCCTTCTATAGTAAGTGCAAAATGAGACAACATCTTCTCTAAAAAGTTACAAGCTCTCAACAGTTACCCTGGTTTGAACACAGCGTTCTAGTCTCTAGTTACCTCCATTTTTACACTCATTGCTATCTTTCCCATTCGTTTCTATGGGGCTTTCATGCTTGGCCCTACCTCCACAGAGAAGCATCTTAACTGGCCGCAGGTCGAACTCGGACTGGACCTGAGGCTTACGGATGAACTCAGCCAATTATTTCTCTCCTCTTTTTCTGTTTCTTCTGTCTCCCCTTGCACATAAAGACACTTGAATCTCATGTCAAAGCTAGAAGCACCCTTCCCTTCTGAGTTTCTAAAAGGTTTTGAAGGATGTGTGCGCGCTCTGAGCTCAGAAAGTTGTGGGCGGACAGCTTTTTGTATCGTCTTATCGCCCTTATCCGCTCTGACAAGTTTCCTGGCTCCTCTGTCAAAAGATATGGCATCAGAAAAGTGGAAAGCCAAACCATCCTGGCACCAACAAAAATCAATGGTGTTTTAGATAAACCTACTATCCAAGCCGACATCTTAGCTCAGCCTCCTCTTCAACACTTTTTACAGCAATAACAAGCTTCTCAAAGAGTTTGTGAGAGAAAGGTAGAAGTTCAAGTGCAAAAGGAAGTTTTGGGGTTGTGAACCGCTCAAAGTAGGTTAGGATAATGCAACTCAAAGCCACTGCTGCAGTACAGAGATGGGAGGTTCATAATGAAGTCTGAAGATGGACTAGGAATAAAGTTATGGATAAATAGGTCAACTGCTTTGAGGACAAGCACTAGTTAACAGCAGACTATATGTCCACCAAAGTATTCCACAATAAATTCAAGCAATTTGTAAAGTAGGACCAGTCAACAAACCAAATGCAGGTCTGATTGAATTGTGGCTAATAGCACATTGACTTTCACTAGCCAATATGTCTTGTTGGATTTTATACATGTACATTTTAGTTTAATATATTTATCCAAGATCGAGGCTGACTTATTGCGGATTTCTGAATTTGGTCCTTGTATGTTTCTAGCATTTGTGCTCAAGTTCAGGTTGCATTATAGACAACCATGTGTCTTTCCTGGGTTACAAAGTTCATGTTTTTTTTTAGCTGTGAAAAAAAAATCTACCCCAATCTTTTCATAGCTTCCTTGACTAAATATTTCATCATATTATTTACACACATCCATTATACTGTACTACAACAAAAAGATGACATTTCTCAGAGATCTGTGAGAAAACGACCAGGCTGAAACTACAAACTTTAGTGTAAAACAAGCGAGATAGTGAGTTAAAAATGATGTAATCTAGTAAACAGATCCGCCACAGTGCCATTATCTCACTTTGTTTTCCCCAAATGCACTCAGGGCATTAGAAGCAGCCTTGTCCACACAGTTGTTTAGAATAATATAATCTCCTGTGTCTGTGTTATCTTAAAAAATGGAGAAACAAGGGAGACTGCACGGCCAAATCACTATTAAAGTGGCCGTACTATCCTAACCCTCTGAGCTTTTTTATAATTCTGTGTTCTCATTGTGAACATGCCCAGAGTAGTAATTTATTTTTCCTTAGATGTTCGAAAAAGTAAAAACTTTATTTAGCGTGATAGTTAGTACGATTTGAGATGGTTAAATAATCTGGCATGGCAAATTATCAGTTGTGGTCACTAACAATAAATGGAATTCATAACGGAGACAAGACACAAAATGCCATATTTCAAAACACTAATAGAAAAATGTAGTTTGGCTACACTAATATGAATTCCTTTGGAGGTTTTTACGGATACAACCTTGGAAACAACATTTCTATCTCTAAAAATATTAGCCTATTGTGTTTGAAAACCATGGATTCTAGATTTTGAAATACGAGTAGCGAAAAATATAGTGAAATTATTTGGTTTGTTTATGATTTAAATTCTTTGGCGCTTCACTTTTATTTTGAAAACTTTACTTCAGAGTCAGGTAAATGCAGTGATAGCCTCTTCACCTGCAGCCCTGTACTGTCACACCCATTAATCACTCCTCTCTCCTTCAGCATATCCCTCTGACACAGAAACCAGTGCTCTTCTTGCAGTGAAATGTCAAGCCTTGTCTTTTTTCCTTGTGTTGTGTTTACTTCCTTTTGTTCTATTTTGGAGACTGATGGACCATGTTGCCTTCAGGCGTCTCCGGTGCCCCCCATAACTCCAGGCATCTCAAAAGAGCAGTGTTTTTGATGGGACATTTGGTGAACATGACAGAACTGCAGGCCCAAAGTGAGACGACTGTGTAAAGATCACACTCAGAACAACACGCTGTTTATGTTGGGACCAGAATATGTCAGCCTGTAAGTGGATCTTTTTATACTTTTTGGAAATGTTCATCAACGTTTAAGCCGTAAAAAATATACAGTACGTTTTCTGTCAAAGATAATGGAAGCTAAGACTGGCTATAGCCTACAACTAAATATACTTTTAATTTCAAGTCAATAAACTTTACTCCTTATCCTTTTTACATCTACATAGCAACAAATAAGCAAACAGGTTAACTGCAAGAAGACAGGGTCGTAATTCTCCATAGGTTAAATGTGGGATCTTGAGCAGAGTAGACTCTCAATGTATTGGTTTACACATCGCTTTGTTATGACTATTAAAACTGATTGCTATACAAATTAGAATTAAAACACAGTCCCATTCTCAGAGACATTAGTACTCTAACTAAAGGAGCCCCATGGACGGTGTTAGCTTGTGTTTCCTTAAATTTTAAAAAACATTACTCTTAATATTGTAATTGTACCGAAACAATACAAAAGTGTATCAAACCAAACATTTAGTATATAACGTGTACCGCTAATATGTACTGTACCAATGTGTATTATTAAACCATATGGACCACAATATGCCTTCAGACGATTTCTTGTGAGGCTTTTACAATAATACGCATATACCAGGACCACATTCATGCATTTACATATAGCCATAATGCAGCATACCTCCTTCTGTTAGACTTACACAGCAGCGCTTTTCACTATTTCCTGCCTATTATAGAGTTAGGCCAAGATCCACCAACATCTCAGCCGCTAAATGTGGCCAGGGCTGGAGTCCATTAGCAGTTATCACAGACCATCAGAGGAACTGACAGAGGAAGAGGAAAGAGGCTGAGGCGAGAGAGGAGGAGAGGGAGAGATGGGATACGTTTAAAAACAGACTGTTTATTTTCACTGTCAGTGGGGAAGTAAATATAAAGTCACAGTATGTAAAGGGTCATATTTAAACTCAACCTTTCTGAGCTTTTTACCAGGTTATAATTGTTGTTTCCTCTTTTCATGACGTATTTTTTTATGTACACTCTTAATTTTACATGCTGGTTTAAACCATCAGTAATGTGTAGATACCCCACCTTGCAAAATTTTCAATCATTTGCATTGGTTGTGATAGGTAGTGGGTGGGGCATAAAGGGGGAAAGAGGGCCTTAAAGGGATATCCAACACATCTTTTCACTGATAAGAACACAGTACAATTACCAAGTCCACAAATTTCTCACTAGCTATGTTAAAAGTTGGGTCGTGCCATGTTACATATACATATCACTGTGTGATTTTATTATTCCTATTTATCTGAACAATAGATTTTATTGTCATGATAAAGTCAATACCACAATAACATAATTTTATCACAAAACACAAGGCAAAATATCTGTCTCCAAAGTGAATCAATGGCACTTTTTGTTGATTTTAAATGAAGTTTCAGATCTCTGCTGCCTCATGCATCAGTCTGTAGTTCTATTTCCATCCTTCCAGACTTTCCTCAGTATCAGCTCCCCTTCAGCCGTGCTTTATGGAAGACCTCCTTCTCTGCAGTTCAAGTCAATTGTCAACATGATTTATGGAGATGTGAGCTATCTCCAGCACAGCTCCTCAATCTTGGGCTGACGAATTGTAGCGCAGCCTCATGTAAATGTCGTCTGTTTCCCTCACTGGCCAATTTCCAGCCGCTCTGACAAATTAAAGCTGCCATGTTTTTGGGGGAAAGCTATTTTTTCCCCACCTCTCCATACTTGACCTGTTTGACAATTACTGTATAGATGCAAAAGTGACGCTTACTGTAGGGATGGACTTTGGAAAACAACTGCTTGACACCTGTCCTATTGGTCACCATCAGATTCTAACACAAGCTATCTAAAAAATTGACTTTTCTATGCTTTCTACCATGATTTAATGTTTTATCCTTTTATAAAAAATACCTGGATATGTAGGTTATTTTCCTTTATTCATTCATGTCTCATAAACCCTGTACTCTCAAGTGCTGACATGCTCAGGAGTTGAATTCACTTGATTTTCCTGTTTGCATTGGCAGTAAATAAGTGGCCCTCAAATGAATAATTATCCACCTAATCATAGCTTTTTCAGCAAATAGAAATCAAGAAAAAACTGCATTATTAAAATTATAAAATGCAAAACTCGTAAAAGGCATGATACAGCCCCTTTTATGGTGGTATAGTGTTTGTTTAAAAGCAGTCATGAGTTGATTAATGTGATTGGTTTTACAAGTTAGATAAATAGCTCTGCTGCATATTACCAAATCTATTTTCCCGCCTCAGTAAGCTCTTGCAAACACAATAGGAAGCCCACTCTATCAGTCTAAGAGATGAGTTTGAAAAGTTGTTTAAGTTTGTAATGGACTCGGACGAGAAGAGAGTCTGCTTAGTAATTAGACAAAGATTTAAACCAGGGTGGAGATTTAGAGGAATTTGCAGCCGGTGGCAAGGTAACTACAGGTTTGAGGGTATGAGAGGGTATAGTCTGTGCCTCTTAAGTGGTTAATTAATTAATTCAGTTGATCATATCATAGGTCATTGCCAGTGAGTTGCAGGGCTAATACTTGGAGGCATACACAAACAGTTAGCCATTTAGAAAGCATTTTTACTGGTTTATTAGTGTTATTGTGTGTTAATTTGTCAGAATGTAAGGTTGACATTTTGTTAAAATTATTGTGACAGCTCAGTAAAAACAAATATTGATACATCAGTATAACAAACTAGATGCATTTTGTTAATTGTAAATAGAGTATGTACAATTGCAAGATATGGTTAAATATACTTATCCAAGCAATAAGGGGGGAGTAAATATTATGAGGTGCTGGCCTAATGGATACTATCGGCAACAGTGGAAACCATGGAAACGGCCACAATAACGGCCACTTCTGGTCACTACAATGGAGAAGAGCTGTAAAATTGCCTTCTGCTCATCAAATACAGAAGCAATTACAAACTTACTGATATAGAATGTACATTATAGATCCGAACTAAACAGACCAACAAAGGGATCCAGGAATCAAAATTAAATACACAAATTAGAGATTGTTAGCTGCCTTTTAATCCCTATGCCCCCAAATTCAATGCTCTACCAACTTTATCTATAGAGCATTTACCCTTGAACTAGAAAGTGCAACCTTACAGAATATTTATAATTGTGTCAGATTTCTTTCGGTTGGTGTAGTGTCTTATCCTGCCTTGTTTTTCCTTCTATATACATTTCAACTCACCTCTCCCCATCTCCATACCTTTACACCAGATGTTCACCCACCATACAGAGAAACAGATGACAGTGATATCAGCATAAATCCACACACCGGTCCATAACACAGCGTGATCTACATAGCGCTGTCAACGGTCTGGCATTTTAGGCTGATTCCAACTTTGTATTTGTTGGCAAACAGATGCACAACCAGACAGTTTTTTTTTTAAACTCCTGAATAGTACTAATCACCATCATAGAATGAATCCGACTTATCTGATATTAGCTGTTTGTGTAAAATGGATCACAGGAGATGGTAAGGAAATAAGATCAAAACGGGAACTGTG
>JAVQKG010046546.1:0-10122 GCA_036025885.1 Hypseleotris bucephala
TCGAAAACACTCGGCGTGTCATCTACACGCCAAAATAGGAAAATGCGTGTGTATAAACACGCATTTTTGTACCACTCATGGCGTGCAGTTTACACGCATTTCAGTGAGATCACGTTGAAATGCACCACCACTAGACACTTGCAGGTTTTTGAAGTTATTTGGTGTGCTATAACAATTGATTGGTTTTAAGTAGATAACCACAGCAGGATAGAAAAAATACTGAAGGGCAAAATCTTGGCAAGAGCAGTGACCTTTCCTTATTAATTATTTTTCATTTCATTTTGCCTGAGCATATGCTAAGGTGCATTTCAAATACACACCAATACTATTTGTTTATTTTTTTTCCATTTCTTCAAGACATCACGGATAATCGTCAGTATGTTGCAGGGCTAGCTGGCACCTAGACAGAAACCATTCACATTCACTAATTTAGAGTCACCAATTCTCCTAGCACGCACATGTCTTTGCACAAGAGAACCCACAGTAATACAAAGAGCACTGGTATAATTGCAGGCTCTTTGAATATTGGTGTACAAGATTTTGAGATTATGTTATCACACTGAAGACAGGCTGCTCTTATTTTAGTCTATTGTTAGATTTCCTTGCAACCTTACTAAGACATCAATTTTGGAACCACCTGCTTCATACACTGCAGCAATGCTTAGTTCTAAAAAAGAAACTTCTTTTTGCATAAAACCAGACTGTTTTCTAAACACACATCCTCCTGCACATCTGTATATCTGAAGCAAAACAATGTACCTCAGTTATGTGATATTAGTGAGATGTGGTCAGTGGCTGGGGGTAATGTGGCGTTTCAGGTTTGAGCCTAATAGGAGAAAGTATGTGCAAGTTAGAGGTTCCTGTTTGTCGTGCAGTGGGGCCATAATAATATTTTATGTGGAAAATCACTGTATCAAGTTTCATAGTTCTCTGACAAAATAAGTGTATCCAGAGTCCCATAGGGATCAAAAACACGGGGGAGCTATTGAGGCACTCTTTATTCGACCTTGATAATTTGCATATGTACATTAAACATACACTAGCCCGGATCACTGTGCCAAACTTCATGAGATTTGGTTAATGTTCACCAGAATTAATGATTCAATTAAAGTCATCCAAGTAATTAATTAATTATTATTTATTGTAGAGGTACCAAAGTCACTTTCAGCATCTTCATTATATTTAACTTCCCAGTAAAGTTTGAAGAAGATCTGGCAAAAACCTTTTCAGTTATAGCATTACAAGTTTAAGCTTAATTAATTAATTACTTAATTAATATTCATCGCAGACACAGATGTACCCAATTTAAATCACATCTTCCTTGTACCTGTACTGACCTTCACTGATAGTTCACATTACCTCCTGGAGTCTGTAATTAATGAATTTTAGTAATTTGAATGTTAAAAGAAGACAATAGAATGTTGAATCCAAAATAGAAATCACAGCCTCATTTCATTTAGAGAAATTCTTGATTAACGAAGATAGCCAATAACATGTTTCTGTCCATACAGGACATAATATCAAAAGTGAAAACGGCCTTAACAAACAACACAATAAACAGACACTAGGGCTGCACAATTAATTGCAAAGTCTACGGTTAGCAAAGGCTGAAATTTAAGCAATAATAATATTCTCGTCTGCATAAAACATATGTAAAAAGCCTGCTTGGCTTGTAAGTGTAACCTCTGCAAACATGTTCTGAAAGGCATGTGAATATTATCAGGCTAAATGGCACAAGAAAATGAAATGTTTACACATACGATGTCTGGCAACCATGTTGGATTACTTTAAACAATACTCAGTACTAAATGTTCTCTAAATGGTCACAGAGAGACATGCAAAAGTTAAATGATTTTAAAATGATTTTAAAATTATTACATAAAAGCATAAAAAGATATTTTTGTGACTATACAGAAAAACATGCATTTAACCCCAGGCTTTTGTTTTTGTTTTGTCTATTGAAGAACCTTTATAGTATCAGTGCATAGACATAAAGTAAATACATTTACTCCTGCTCCTAATTTCTCAATACACCTCTCTTGCAACAAAATGATAAAGAATATTTTAGAGCCATAAATTGCCTTGAAATCTCCTGTCACATCCTGCCAGCAGCATCATACCTTAATCCCAGATTAGGCTTTGAGGAAGGTTACTCAGCGATTAATCTCAGAAGCTGTGTCATTCGGTATGCATTCATCTGTAGTTAACTCCGACTTCACTTCCCAGACTGCCTAATGTGCTGTGTGAAATGAAATGATGCAAAACAATGTTATTAAGGGTTTCTCTATGGCTTCTTCTTTGTTTAGTCTTGGATTTACTGATAAAACTACAACTTTTTGAACAATTGTTAAATTTGAATATTGCATGGACCGTTGAGGAATAATTGTGTGCTCTCTTCCGCAAAGCAATCTATCACAAGAATCCTTTGGTTAATTTAACTTTCCGTTAGTCTTTAGATTAAAAAAATCCTATTGCAGCGGCGGTCCCAATGGTGCTTCAAAAAAATGCTGCTCTGCCAAATGAGAGGGCCAAAACTTTCTTTAATCTCCAGCTCAGCAATGCTATAGCTCCATTTAGCATTCAGATGATAGCAACAAATACTACCATGCCTCTGTGCTAATTTTCAATACACCCGCTGTATTCTTGCTATTGTTATTTTGGTGCCTGGAAAATGTTGCAGGGAACTAACAACGATGTAAAGGCAATTTTGGGAGAATTTTGATTGTTGTGTACAATGTGTCCAGAGAGGCTTGAAATATCAACATTAATCATCTTGGGTGATTCTCATTGAAGTCTGGCCATTTGTCTGAGAGAAAAAATATGTGGTGGAGTATTTTTTAAAGATAGAACCAGATATTATGCATCACAGGGGCAGTCTTTTGGATGGAAAGCATTCAAACAAACCTGGGGAAAAGGTAAAACACTTTTTAAAACACTATTTGGCAACAGCACTGTCCCTGTTAAATAAGCTAATCAACTAAAACTGAAATATCCTTTTAATTAATATTCTCAGTAGCAATACAAAACTCTGGGTTCTTCATCTTTGATCAGATACAGTCCTGTACTGCCGTATTACAGTTTAGTAGAGTTCTCAAAGAGCTATCAAAGAAATGTGAGTTCAGGGGCTCCAGCTGGAAGAGGAGGTCTTTTGAACATGTGAAGAGGTTGGTTGTGTAAGACTCAATCAAAGTCAGAATAAAATCACACATGAAAATAACTCTGATGAGTGCAGTCAAAGATTCAGTCATTGTCATGTTTATTACAAAATGGTCTGAATGTCTTAAATAATTTTAACAAAACCATAACAAACATGTGCAACTGCTGCCCCTAATGATGTGAATGAATGAAACCACAAACCAAGTAGCTTAGATGTATTTACAAGGTAAGGTGCACTTATGATTGATTGTAATGTCCACAGTAAATTCCAATGGTACCTCAAAGTCATCAGCACAAAATAATCATATACTGTATGATTATTGTAATGGCACTATATTATAAAGCACTTTCACCTTAATTGCTGCTTTAGGAAGACAAATTCACTTTCTTGACCGTCATAATCTTTTTAAATTCTGATCTGTGTCGGCCGGTTGTTTTCAGACCAAGTTGTGTGTCTGGTTAAGACCACAGAAGATTGTGTGTTGAGATTCTCTTTATGTGTGAGACGCCACCTGATTCAAAGTAAGATAAAGTTAAGAAAGGTTTAAAATCTTGTAGTCTAAGCTATGCCTTGGGCAACAACAGCTTCCTCTGCTTTTTATCCATCTCATGCAATCCCACACAAGTTTGTCATTGTTGGTAGAACTGCATTTAAACTGTTTCATAACTGTTTGCTAGTAGGAAACATAACTCTTGTCATAAAATGTTTGGCCTTGAAATGGTCTCAGGGGCAGCAGTGGTTTAGTAAGTAAAGGATAGGTGTACTAACCAGGTTGGTTGCTGTTGTGTTCTTGGGAAAGACACATAACCTATGTCTTTGTATGCGTGTGTGATGGTGGTGATTTCGGTCGTTGGATGGATCTGTTGACAAAGTAAGAGCTGTAACTACAGAGGTAGCTTTCCACCATTGATGTGTGAGTGAATGAATAATGCACTGTGTTTTACAGCTTTCTGAGGAATCTGAGGCATTATGATACATTAATTATTACTAAGAAAACAGCCTAAACATTTGTCTTTCTTATTGAGTTTCTTATCAGTCAATTACGTATGTGGGGACTCAATAAATGAATTTGTCTACTAAAGGGTAATTGTGACCAAAGGGTAATTGTCTCTGCAATTAATGTATAGATGTGTCTCTACCTCCCTCCTCCTCCTGTACCCTCTCTCCGCTCTGTGTACTTCCATGTGTCCTAGATACAGTATATTCTTCACAGAATGTAAAGCAAGTTTCAACTTCAACACAAATCAGCTATTAGTTCTGGAGCTTTCCACGAGGGACAGCGCACACACATAAACACACACACAGTCACATGCAAACAGCCACTGGGGAAACACACTGTGAATCACTAACATGACATAATCATGCTTACATTTACATAAGAAAGACACAGGGATGCAAATAGGCAGTTCCGAGAGGCGGGGCACTCTGAAATGTAGCTTAATTTACAATTCATCTACAATCTATTTTTGGGCAAAATAAAAATCCACATCATAAGCGAACACTTTCTTCCTTGCTTACTGTTTCATGTTATAAACCAACAATTAATTGACAGTTCTAACATATTGACACCTTCTTAAAATAATGGTCTTCTTGAGGCTGGACACATGGTAAAATTTTCTGTTTCCTTATTTATACAGATCATGTGATTTTACGCAGAAAAGACAACAAAAAAATCTGACAAGATAGCCATAACATGAAAAATTTTAATGACCCGAGTCAAAAAAGCTTTTGTTCATTTTACTGAATTGTGTTACATAATTGATAAAGTAACACAAATATTTGTATATTAATAGACTAAATCGTAAATTAGTTTCTAAATTACCCCTTTTGTGTGAAATAATTATCTCATGTCATATGTATAAGTCTGTATCGGTGTTTACTGAAAAATGTAAAAAAAAAAAAAAAGACCATATTCAAATCCATCCTGTACTTTTTTCCTTTTTATTACATAACGCTTTAGCCTACCCATCAATTTTGTTTTGCTTTGATTTACAAAATGGCATAGCACTTGAGTTGTTGCACATTTCACCTTCAGTTCTCTTCACTAATTGCTATAAATAATGCAAATTAATTACAAACTAATTCCATAAAGTAACTATGAATTATATTTCTATGAATATGTATACATGCATCTTAAAAGATAAAGCCCTCCACAGATGCTTCTTAATGAAAATGCATGACCCAGTGCAGCTGTAAACTCTTCTGAGTCCCCTATTATCATCAATATGAATGTGTTTCAACATGACTGTTGAGGCATGGATAGATCGGTGAAGAAACCCAGTCATAGGAACAAAATGGGACATGAGTATCTTAATTTTAAATGACAAGTCTCACAAATGCTATTGTGCGTCTCAATGTCTAATTAAAACCTCATTATATTCAGCTCAACACCTGAAGAGCACATAGTGAATTCTAAATATTTGCCAGTTTAAATGTGGTTTCTGATTAGTATGAATGACTTATGCCCCACATTCTGCACGCATAGTCCACGAAGCCACAGTGGTTCTAATGGAATAGAGGATAAGGAGATTGGGGTTCAGGTTAAGTGGGGAAGAGAGGAGTATTTGAACATGTGAAAGAAATGGGTTTGGTCAGTTATATCAAATCACTCTGCATGATGTACTTCAATTTCAATTACTAAACATTGAAAATTTGTGCACTGCTCTTGCTTGTATACAATTCAGCACAAAAATACCAAAGATGTTTTTTCTCTGTTCATGTATTTTTACAACCAATACTGCAATATGAAGAAAAATGGGCTGCCTCTGAAAAAAAGAAAAGAAATAAACAAGCAATTTAAAGAGAAGGGAGACAAGATTAGTTCTGAAATGCTCAGCAAAGAATGACAATCATGTTACTGCTGGGTTTACAACAGTGGTGCTTGGTCTGTATAGAGTGACAAGAATGCTTTGTGGGTTAGGAAGTGTCAAAAACAACTAAACAGCTGCTTTGACAACCACCGAGGCATTGAGTGGTAGGATTCAAAGACAAAGATACTTGATCAAATATATTAATAAACTAGAAAGCACTGGGAGAGTGCATACCAATGTCAGGACAGCTAATTTCCCCTATGTTTTGGCACTAACTGCTACTTTAATTTGTCATTGTGTGATTTCTAAGGGTGTTTATGTTGTTAACATAATAATAATAACATATTATTATGGCCCCCAGTTTCATTGTTCTATTGTTCTATGTACAAAGTAAGTGTATCCAGAGTCCCATAGGGGTCAAAAACATGGTGGCGCTTTAGAGGTATTCTTTATTCGACCTTGATAATTTGCATATCTACATTAAATATACACTAGCACCAATCACATTACCTCCTGGCGTCGGTAATTACAAAATACATAATAAAAAGCCAAAAGGACAGTGCACACTAATGTTAAAAAATCTTTATCTGTGCGCATGTTAAGGTCAAACCAAGGTATAGGTCAGAGGTGTGAATTAAAATTATTTTCAATGAAGATGAATTAAAAATTTTATGACAGTCTTGAATATTATGGCTGTACGACCTTCAAAGTGAGTTTTACGTTTAAGAATAACAGCTCAAGTCACATGCTTCACATTTTGAAGGCTGGAAATGCATTATATTAAAGGACATACTATGTTATTAATACCGACGCCAGGAGGTAATGTAATCAGGTTTGTTGGTGCGTGTCTGTTAGCAAGATTATGCAAAAACTACTGCACGGATTTAGATGAAACAAAATATTTACATGTGCACAGGGGAAATTAGCTGTCCTGCATTGGTCTGCACTCTCCGAGTGCTTTCTAGTTACTAAAAGTGTGTGTTTCTGTTTACAAAGCAAACCACCTCTCTTCACACATTTTCTTCTTGAAAAATGAAACAGCACAACACATGTCATTGTTTTAACAAGCTAGTCAAACTGCACGCTATGATAGAAAAAGAAGGAGGCTACATCTAAAGCAGAGACACAATCAAATGCATTAGTCCTTAAAAAGTGAAGTTCACAGTCGAGCTGAGTTTTGTGCCTACGATAACAAAGAGAGATGAACAATGGCTACAGCGTTCATTATGACTTATTCTGCTGTACAAAGTTAGGCAGAGGCTTCATCGAGAGGGACAGCCAGCTCATGCCCTTGTGAAATAGCAGCACTAAGTACATTTGGGACTGCAGTGGAACAGCTAGCTCCTGTCACAATAAGACTTGTCACATGACGCTTCCAGGGAGTCCAAAAACAACAAACCCTACTGCGCATTAGAGGCTTGGATATGAACAACTGGGGAGAACTGATCGTAGCCTGTAGCTTCTCATATATTCAACTAAATGTAAATGATTTGCAGTTTTGAATAATAAAAAAGAACAACTAAAAGATAAGGGGTCGTTTGGTTAGCATTTAGACTTTATAGAGTAACAATGTAACTCACTATAGTGATAGAGGACAAACATTTGTTAAAGTCTGGAAGTTTTCTAAAAATGAAAATGTTGGCTTAAATTTGACTACCTGACCTTGTTCTATAATGTAAAGTAGGTTGTATGTAGTGTGTAAAGGCCAGGGGAGGGACTAAAGGAAAACTCGACAACTATTGGTCAAAGTCGTAGCCCACAAACTCAGATTTTATTTCATTATAGCATAAGGACTACATCCATCAGTTCTGGACACATCCATATCCTGTCCGTTCTGGAAGTGGATCCCTCTATCATGCCTATATCTATTGAATTGATAGTACCAGCTGTTTAGGACCTCATATCCATTTGAAGCTGTGCAGAACCCACTAAAAGGGCAGGTGCACAATAACTAAAAAAGGCACATATAACTAGACTAGACTTGAAGCCTCGCTGAAGAAGCCGACTCGCTGGCTGCACCAAGTCTGGCTTTGGGCTCACGCAGGTAGATTTTAGATGCATGTTGCAAAATGTTTTTTTGTAAAAAAACAAAACAAATAAAGTCATAACTTTACCAATAAATCTCAGGAGTTTTTGGACAGATTTGAATGAAACAAACACTGCAGATAACTGTGTGTTGCACTTAATTCCCTACTACACACTGTGTAGTTGGCTGTAGCGGCCAAGAGCTAGGGCTCCATATTACGACTTAATATAGGCTATCAAACGTGAAAAAAAAAAAAGCTTGACCAAAAGGGCACTTGCAGGCAAGGAGCAAAAGGGCTCCATCTCTGCACGTGCCTGTCCATTTGGATGTTTGTATAAAAAATGAATGCTCGCCTTTTGTGTTTCCGACACTGCCACAAATCCATTTTGAAAGCAAGGGGAAATAAACAAGCAACAACCTATTTTACTTTTCAGTATGTGATTTCTGAAACAAAGATGAGTCATAGATTTCATGTTTTGATTTTCTGCATAATTTAATGGCTGATCGATAATTGCCACAGTGAAAAAGAAACAACGTATATTTATGCAGACTGCAATCAAGTATTTGCAGCACAAAGATAATGCATTCTCACCCCAAACATAACAACAATACCGGCTCATCTCTTCCATAGTTCTGGAACTGATTTAGCTGTTTATTTGATTTTTATTTTTTAGCACTGCACACTTCTGAGGTCACAGAGGTATGAACCTCCGTATTATGTTCAGACACATTTGACAAATAAGTTAGCTAAACCAGGACTAAATTAAATCTTATAGGACTACACAAGGTCAAAATTAAGATTAAACCACACCCCAACCAATATAAAACATAAACTTTTTTCCTAAAATTCTCTGTACAGTCCTAGCAATGGATTAAAAAAAAACAACAATTATTGCCACTATTGCCAAGTCTATAGACACTAACAAGCCAATGGGAGCATGCTCAGAGATCTCTTACAATGTAACCAGGTAATCGGAAAAAACTTCAAAGCACAGAAAATCAATATAACAATCTAAAATGTTAAAGTACTAAACCACTGTTTACTCAAAACAATATTAAAAAGTATCATCACATCTTCTTGTTTATATAAGCCTGAATTGTCAAATAAGTTTCAGGTCTGCGTTATTGCTACAAACTATACTGAAGATTTTTCTTTACAAGATTAGAGGCATTATACTTGTTGAGTGAAGTCTTCCTCAAACCATCCTTTTTTTTTAATTAAGGCAGAGAAAAATAGGGTGCATCATGGCTGTTTGGATATCTTTTAATGGGTATTTTTGCCTCGGTTGCTCCTCAGGCAACACTGGCCTATTGTCTGTAGTCTGCATTGGCACCAGGCCCACGCTGTTAGCGATGCAGCCATCCAAGCAGCAGGGAGTCAGGACGCACATACCATGACCATGCTATTTCTCAGTATGCCAGTCGTGGAAGAGCCTCCGATGCTTTATAAGTGAACTAACAGGCTGTTTGCTGGAGCAAGAACAGTGGTTTTTGTTGCATAAGCAGCGTCGGTGTGGGTAGAGCGCAGAAACATGGAGCTGGCTTTGTATTATGGAGATGTCTTATATGTAATAGTCTTTGACAAGCTGTTTGCGGTGTTTGGCAGCTGTTTAAAAATGAAGGCATTGAAGGCCCAAACTACCCAACTAGTCTCAATTCAGGAGATTATGCAACAAAATGTTATATCAGCTTCTGACTGACCTAAGAAAGTTGACAACTATTGAAAAGCAATGACCAAAGACAAGTACAACTTAGAGAACAAAGATATGTTAAGGTATTTGCAAGTATGTGATTACACAAAAGAGATTAAAGCTGGACTACATGATACTGCACTGTGTGATAAGAGTAGTGAAATATTCCAATGGACATGGATGGACATCAATGGACTATTTCAGCCTTTTACAGTTCTCTGGTGGGATGTAGAAAAGAATTAACCTTGTATCTAAAAAAGTAAGAAAATGAGTTACCAGTTGATATAACATAGTCCAACCTTTCACTCAAATTATGGTTTGTTAATAAGAAAAGTTTGACTAAGTACCAAAAAGACCAGATGAATGTTGCTGAGTTAAAGGTTGAAATAACAGATGGTTTCAGATGTGCGAAATACAACGCAGCACAACAAACTGTGG
>JAVQKG010046694.1:0-15662 GCA_036025885.1 Hypseleotris bucephala
TACGCCAGTGTTGTTAGCCGTTGACTCCTAGGCTAGGCTAACTAGGCTAACTGCTAAGCTAACTGACTAAAATGTACGGTAGTTTATTTGGGAGTGCCAATTTGTCCCCAAAATATGAACGAGTGGTACCGGACTTATATAAACATGCTCCAGTCAGACGTTTTTGGCACGGCCTTCCCTCCCCGAAGTGCATAGTGGCCGGAGCACTTCGTTAATATGTTGTTTTTTCGGTTTATGTGTGTCTATTTGGCACATACACAGGCTATGTGGAGGTAAAAACCATCTGTCACCTTTTCACTAAACATAAACCTCAATTTAATAACAAATAAAGTCTATTTGTAATCATTTTAGTGGGTTATTTCAGCTACTCCAACATTAACGGCAAGAGTCCAACTGAGTATGACACAGCCAATCAGAATCCGAGTTGTTGTGAGTTCACTAGCCAATTAGAGGCCGCGTTCGAACTTGGCAATCAATCCGAGGCCGTATTCGGCGTGCATGCCCGCAGCCCACCTGCAAAAAAAAAAACTGCGCTTCCAGGACGTAGCCACTGAAGCTTCATGTAGCTACTTCCAGGAACTATTGCCATTCAGATACATGAGGATTGTGCTGAGGTGGAACATGCATCATTCAAATATCTGGCCCTTAGTTGTCACAACTCTCTCTATCTACAGCTCTGGGAGCTAGGAGTTAGTCTTTGAAAGCATGTGCTCACTCTTATGCTCACAAGTTTTTTTAATTCACAAAAACTGCATTCAATCATGAACTGCTATTTGGTCATGCCCCACTTACACTAATGTCATTGTCCAGGCTGGATGCATCACACAGCAGAGCAGCTGGGAGATAAAGGCATCAAGGACAGCTATGCCATCCAGTGTCTGCAGAAGTCTATAGAGGCAGACCCAGACTCTGGACAGTCCTGGTACTTTCTTGGCAGGTAAGAACAAAGCAAGGGCAAGTGCAAATTTGTTTGTTTGACCTTAAAGCCATCTGCTGGGGGCTGTCTTTGAAAGTTATTTGTGTTATGTGCAATGTTGTGTGTAATGTTAACTGTATAATGCTTCACTGGATCACTTAAGTTTTAAGCCCTATACACACCAAAGAAACTCCCCGACAACTGCCCAAGAGATGGAGCAACTGCTCATCTCTTCTTGCCTCCACTGTTTCCTGGCATTGAATCGCTTTTCCCCCTTTTCATACACCTACGCAACAAGCATCACAAAACGCATCCTGTTACAGCCTCTATTAGTGGATTTTTGATTAAATGACGGTCCTATTTAAGTTGGGTAAGGTTGAACATTTGGCTAGTATTTATAGTATTGATTGAACCCTTTTCAATCAATTTTAGTAGTTTTGTCAATATTAGTAGTTTTGTCAATTTTTCCTGCTTTCCAAATGCCCAAGCATCATATGGCTCATATTGTTTTGGTTTTTGGCTCTTGTCGCGTTCGATTCCATGAGCCGATTGCTGCTGCAGAAGTAGAGCTAGGCCAACCAGAGTGTGCAATGCATAGCGACAGTAATTCAACATGCTCAGTCTTCATCAACATGCAATTGCACATGGAATACCTGGTCTAACAACGTCTGACGGGCGATGTTCACTTCAGTATATTGGCAGTTTTATGCATTTTCTCAGATCAGATAAAAATTGTAGTCATCTTACTGTGGAAAAGTATGCTGCTTTTCAATACAGCTGATATACAGTGCCTGCAGTCTACATGAAATACAAGGTTACAGCTTTAATCTAGTTCAGCCTAATAAATTATTGAACGGTTTATAAATGTCAAAGGTAAATGTCACAGAGACCAAAGCCTCTTTCTGGCTGCATGGCTTTTTAAAAATGTTTTTTCCTGTGTCTTTCTTATAGGTGCTACTCCAATATTGGGAAGGTGCAGGATGCCTTCATCTCATATCGGCAATCCATTGACAAGTCAGAGGCCAGTGCTGACACCTGGTGCTCTATAGGGTAAAATACAATGGCTTGTTCAGTTTTTTATGAAGCATCAGAAATAATTTTATCTTGGAATGTACAATTTAAAATGATATATTAGTAGAATTATTAGTATATGACATTGAAATATAATGTTTATTTGTTTACGAGAAGCTCTTGCATAATGCCTTATGAAGCCTCTTGTACTGCTGTGTGTCTCCAGGGTGCTCTACCAGCAGCAGAATCAGCCTATGGATGCACTCCAGGCTTACATCTGTGCTGTTCAACTGGACCATAGCCACGCCGCTGCCTGGATGGACCTGGGAACCCTGTACGAGTCCTGCGGCCAGCCGCATGATGCCATCAAGTGCTACATCAATGCAACACGCAGCAAATCATGTCTCAATACTGCTGCCCTCACACAACGCATTAAACTGCTGCAGGTAACTGGCATGATTACAAAGACTTGCACAAGCCTGTATGTCAGATATTGTGGAGTAGTTATTGTCTGTGAATTCAAGTGCTGTGGTTATTGCCAAAACAATCATCCTTTCAAAATGCAGATTGTGCTTTTTGTGATTATTATTTCCACTGACATATGAATAATAATTCATATTTAGTTTTTTATTTGTATTTGTAAAGCTTACTCCATGGCATTAAACATTTGATATACTGTCTAGTTCATACTGCAGATATGCCAGCTATTGTAGTTGACCTCTTTAGTGCTTTTCTTGTTGAACCCACAGTTCAGCTCTTACATTTGTTTTCACAAATGGTTTCTCCTAGGCTCAGTTGTGTAACCTACAGCCAGGTAGTCTGCAGAATAAGAATAAAATGCTTCCTAGTATTGAGGAGGCATGGAGCCTTCCCATCCCTGCTGAGCTCACATCCAGACAGGGAGCCTTGAACACTGCACAGGCACAGCAGGTGAGATCCAGCTCATACAAACCAGCCTCTTTAATCTTTGCAGGCAATGTGTAAATAGCGCTGAATTTAAATATTTCTTCATGCTTGTCCTTTGTTAGAAGCAAAAGCACTAGTATACAGTATTATATGTGTTAAAGCATTGGCAATTAAAACTCATTCAGTAACATCATGGCTCACCATCACATGCATACATTTATTTGAATGTTTAAGCTTGGCTTACTGTTTGTTCAGCTTCAGCTTGACAAATCGACAAAATGAAGTCATGTAGCATAAGTGTCTAACATTATTGTGAAACAACGCCATTTCTAATATGAGATCAGGGTTTGAACTTCTATTACAACTGGATCATTCTACAAAATAACATCAACAATATTTGATGAATTATAGTCACTGTTCGTAGATGAATTCTCCTACTGAAAACTGCAAATCGGCTATGGTGTTTTTGTAATATGAGCCAACTTTGTTTCACATGTAATAATGTATACTCTGATTGTTATGTAAATCAGAGTATTGTATTCTGGTTGTCAAACTACCTTATGTGTGGACTCTGTAGGCTTGTAAGACGGATATAGGCCAGTCCGCCAGCAATCACAGCGACTCCCAGACCAGTCCTGCCAAGAGGAAGAGGACTGCCAGCCCAGTCAAGGTACTGCTCAGGACAATATGACTCCTTTAGTTTGGCAGGCATAAAAAAATTATTTTATTTTATTTTACTCAAATTTGTAGGGAGCCGAGCCAGGGACTAACAGTCTAAATCAGCAGCCGATTCCCAGCTGGTACCTGACGCCGCAGAAGCTTCAGGTTGTAACCATAATAATTATACAATAAGCTCTTTATTTTAATATGATGTAAAAGACTAACCTGGGTTGTAAAATGCACAGCTCCTGGATCATTTGCGGACCAATCGAGGAAACCTCAAGCCTCTTCAGGTGCAGATGCTGGAGCAGCTGGAGAACCAGTTTTCCCTCATGCAACAACATCAGCAGCAGGTACTAGTAGAAAGGTATTTTCTACTACCTAAACTGAAGTATATGTAGAAGAAATGTATTACCATAATCCTCCTGTGGGCTTTTTGTGGGTTGTCTATAGGTGCTTTAGTTTTATCCCATTGTTCAAGTTTTAGTGTTTATTCCATATACAGGAATTTGGCAACTGTTAAATTGCACCGAGTGAGTGAGTGGTTGTCTGTGTATTCTCTGCAACATACTAGCTATTGTCCAAAAAGTATACCACAGTAGTCTCCAAGTTATGGGTTGTATAATTTAATGATCTCCATGTTTAGTGTTATAATATGATAATGTTTGTTTATTATTATGAGTGATTTAGAATAATTTTTTGATGTGTCAGATGAGACAGCAGGCAGCAGCTGGACAGGCCCGTCTAGATCTCTCTAATGGTCCCATGACCGAGCCCTCGAACCATCTTGGAGTGTCCCCTTCCAAACACATAACTTCCCGGCCCCCAAGTGTGCCCCAGCCCACAGCTAACGGGTCCTGTTCATCCAGTCCCACTCTGGACAAAAACCACACGCCTGGTCTGGGAGGTGGCAGCGCGAGCAATGGAAACGTGCCTTACCTGCAGCAGAACTCTCTACCTCACAACTGCACCGCCACCACTTACCCCAGCACCAGCAGCACTACCACTAGTCCCAGTCACACAAACGAGGCATGGAGGAGCCAGCAGAGCAACACTACTACTCAGGTAAGCTTACATACTTTTTATTTAATAAAGTCATCGGTTTGCATTAATAATAGAAGTTAAATCTTTGCTACTTTTAATGTGTAGGGACTCCAAAAAGGTCCAGGTTCACATTCGGCAGGTCCCAATGGAGAACCCCCTTTCTCTTCCTTGTGCTCTCCTCAGACGTTGGTCAATCTGAATCAGGGACATTCCTCTGGGCCCTGCACTGCCTCATCCTCAGCGTCTTCTCTGTCTCCCACCTCACCCCAGACCACACCCAACCACCTGTCCTCCCCTCTGCACTCCACAACTACCTCAGGGGTCCACACCAAAGACACTGCGACTGCAGGGGCCAACAATGGCAGCAATGGTGCAGCCGTCTCTTTGCCATCAGGTACAGAAGTTGCCACCAGGCACACAACAGGAACACCACTAAGTCCCAGCAGCGCCTCTGTACTGGGACAGTCCAATCATGTTCAGCCGGATGGGGCGGACAGTGCTGTTAGCCTGTCGAGGCCTGACTCTCCTGCCTCTCGAGCACTAAGTTCAGACAATCCTCAGCTCTCAGCCTTGCTAAAGGGAAAAGCCAATACTACCAGTAACAATGGTAATAATAACTGCAGTAACCACGGAGGGTCCACCTCAGAGAAAATCAACAACGTCCACCCGTGTGTCCACGCCAAGTCAGACCACTCTGTGGCATCCTCACCGCTCTCGGCCACTGCTACCCCCTCTCCCTGCTCCGCAGACACTCACTCTGCTAACATCTCCTGCCTTAACAGCCCGTCCAACTCCAACAGCCAAGGGCCCACGCTCAATGGGAAGGGGTCAGAGCACTCTCACAGCCCCCTAAAGGTTGAGTCTTTGGGGGCTCATCAGCACAAGGGCCCTGCTGGTCTTGCCCCATGGTCTTCAGTGTCCATCTATCCCAGCTCCAGCGAGGTGCTTAAAGCCTGCAGGTCAGTAAATTGGATACAAATGTAAAACTAAACCACGTTGACACTTATTAAAGTTATAACAGATATGTATGTTTGACTGCATGTTTAAAAGCTGTGCATCCAGTTTTACATGCAATTGTTGACTTCATCTTTATAAACTTTTTGATTGCAAAAGATTCCTTTTATCTCTATATGTTCTAGGAATCTGGGAAAGAATGGCTTGTCGACCAGCAGCATTGTCTTGGACAAGTGTCCTCCACCTCGCCCTCCTGGACCACCCTCTTCTCCATTGCCAAAGGATAAGCTCAACCCCCCTACACCCAGTATTTATGTGAGTGCTGATTTAATATGCTACAATTATTGCTCCGTTTAGTTAATCTAAATTTGACTTTTTCTAAACATAAAGCTTGAAAATAAGCGGGATGCCTTCTATCCGCCTCTACACCAGTTCTGCACTAACTCGGCTAACCCAGTGACAGTCATCAGAGGACTGGCTGGAGCTCTCAAACTTGGTAAGAACTTCACTTTGGTCCCTTTCACAGCTGGCTTTGTCCTAGTTATTTACTCTTTTTTTCTTGCTCTCACTTGGTCTTGTGGGTGTGTCTGTAATCATGGTTTAGTACATAGTAGATAACTTTGATGTGTTTGACAACAGCACCACCTGCAAGTTAAAATTGTTACTACAGATACAATCAGTCTTTTCACACAAATGTTATGTAACACTCAAATAACAGTATTATTTATATCTTTACACAAAATGCCAGATTTTAAAGAGGATCTTGCTTCTTGTCATCTGTAATTTTGAGATTTACAGTCTTTTTTATAATTTCTTCATCATTGTTTTGATCATTTCTCTGCAGACTTGGGCCTGTTCTCCACTAAGACTCTTGTGGAGGCCAACCCTGACCATCTTGTGGAGGTCCGCACACAGTTGGCTCAGCCCACAGATGAGAACTGGGATCCCAGCGGCAGCAGGAAAATGTGGCGCTGTGAGAGCAGCCGTTCCCACACCACCATCATCAAATACGCTCAGTACCAGGCCTCGTCCTTCCAGGAGTCTCTCCGGGTCAGTCAGTCACTACTTGTATTATTGTATATTGTGCAATATCAACTGAGAATACAATAGAGACTGAGCTGCTGAGCAAAAGTAGTTCTTTTTGTAAGTTCCGGACCATTAGTATACAGTATGTTGTGCCTAATGTATGTTTGTTTTCTCAGGAAGAGAATGAGAAAAAGAAAGAAACTGAAGCAGAAGCCAGTTCCTCAGAAAAGTAAATTAATTTTTAATTTTGGTTATATATGTCATTTATCTTTGTTTTTCCCAATAGCAATGTTGTTATTATATTTTAGTGCAATGCGTCGAAGGAAAGGGCCTTTCAAACACCTCAAGTTTGGCACCAACATAGATCTTTCTGATGAGAAGAAGTAAGTGAATTTATTTACACGTTTGACATCTTTAGTTTATCGTGAAAACACAACAGATTATATGATGAGAATATGTTATTATTAGATGGAAACAGCAACTTCAGGAGCTGACTAAACTGCCAGCATTTGCCCGAGTGGTGTCTGCTGGTAACCTGTTGAGCCACGTGGGTCATACAATCCTGGGGATGAACACGGTCCAGCTGTACATGAAGGTGCCTGGGAGCCGGACTCCAGGTACACACACACTCCTATCTATTGTGATCGTAGGTATCACTGTGATCAATATGAATAAATGAATTAATGTTTTACTAAAGGTCACCAGGAGAACAATAACTTCTGTTCAGTGAACATCAACATCGGACCTGGAGACTGTGAATGGTTTGCAGTTCCTGAACCATACTGGGGTGTTATCAATGACTTCTGTGAAAAGTATGTTTTCTAAATCTAAAATTACATTTTTAATAGAAATGTTTAAACTCACTGATTGAAGCTATTTCTTACAGAAACAACATCAACTTTCTGATGGGGTCATGGTGGCCTAACTTGGAAGACCTATATGAGGCCAATGTACCTGTTTATCGGTTTATTCAGCGTCCAGGAGATCTGGTGTGGCTCAACACTGGCACTATCCACTGGGTTCAGGCCATAGGCTGGTGCAACAACGTGGCATGGAACATTGGACCTCTCACAGGTTGATATACTGTACTACTGCTGTTTAGAAAAGACAATAATTCAAACTGCCATCTAATATATAAAACATTAAAGGCCTATTATATATACTTTACATGAGCAACGACAAGGATGTAGCATTCATATACTGTATACTTACTGTTCATTTTGGTTCTCAGCTCATCAGTACAAGCTGGCCGTTGAGCGGTATGAATGGAACAAACTGCAGAGTGTCAAATCCATAGTTCCAATGATCCATCTTTCTTGGAACCTAGCCAGGAATATCAAAGTGTCTGATCACAAGCTCTTTGAAATGATCAAGTATGAAATTTCAAATTACACTTAATCTATAAGACTTGTGAAACTACAGTAAATAATGATTGTTATTATTACTGTCATCAGGTATTGTTTGCTGCGGACACTCAAACAGTGTCAGATGCAGCGTGAGCTTATTCTGGCTGCTGGAAAGGAGCTGGTGTGGCACGAGAGGACGCAGAATGAACCCGCTCACTACTGTAGTATCTGTGAGGTAAGTGCACACAGCATAAACCTTGAGCTCTAAAGTTAAAGCTGTTAACTGACTGTCCTGTGTGTGTGTTTTTGCATGTGTGTGTGTGTTTTGTAGGTGGAGGTGTACAACCTACTGTTTGTCACCACTGAGAGCAACAACAGAAAAACATATGTCGTGCACTGCCAGGATTGTGCCCGTAGGGGGAGCACTAACCTGGACAACTTTGTGGTGCTAGAGCAGTACAAGATAGAGGACCTAATGCAGGTTTATGACCAGTTCACACTTGTAAGTATGATATGCACTAAACCAGTTTCTTCCACTATGAACTAATACATGCATGCTTTGATGTTTACATTGTTGTGGACAATATAAACAATCCTCTTTATTCTCTTGACAGGCGAGTCCCTTGCCTTCCTCATCTTGATGCTGATATTTTTGTTGTTCTAAGGACATTTAGAAACACAATGAATTTACTGGGAACCCCTCTAGGTAACCCTTGTTTCTGATATTCAGGAAAATTTGTGACAGTCCCCAACTGCACTCTGTAGCTTTCCCAATGGCAGCTTCTCATAGCTGTGTGTCTATGCAACCTGTCCAGAGCACTCGCCTAGAGTGGTGTGTCCCCCCCTGGTGGATAGAAGGGGAATGGCAGCTCCTTCTGTTAGTTAACCATACTGTTCTATTTGCTGGCCCAACTGGACTTCTTTAAAAACACAACTGAAATACAATTTTGTACATATTATGTTTTAACTCACAAATCACACAAAGACTACTGACTTTTTCTTTACGTAATTTTCATATTTTTCTTTGTATGATCACACAAGCATTGTTTTATGCCCACTGAGTTGTTAGCATAGCTGGTCTTTTGTATGTTGATACACCATTGATCAGAACACAGAAAAATAGACCAAAAAGTTAACTAGAAGTTAAGTGACACTCGACAATTGTCCCTTTAGGTAAAAAAACTCATTCTGTTTTGCTGGAACTGTAGTGAATGATAGGTTTGTGTGAGTGGGGAGAGGGAGCCCTCGTACATAGATGACCAGCGAAGTCACACAGAAAAAGGGTTGCACAGAGATATGACTAAACTTTTTTTTATTTTGATGTAAATTTATACTATTTATAAAATGCATATTTATTGCTTGAAAATATTTGTTGATGGAATGCTGTAATTTTTTTAGAGTACCTGCCATTAAATTTGAAGGAGCCTTGTAATTTTGAACATGGTTTCTTATAAGTTTTCTATATAAATAAAACTGCTTAGAAAGCACTGTACAGAGACCTTACTTTAAAACAGGTTTATTGTTTGAAGAATGTTTTATGCGTTAATAAACAAATCTGTCTTTACATCTATTTATTGCCAAATTTTTACTTCAGTATGTAGATGTCAGTGTGAATGTTTTTTTTTTTGCTAAAGCTCCCACATTGCTGTCATTACAATTATACTTTTTATATGTAGACAAAAATTATTATTATATATTTGCTACCAAACTAATGCCAACGCATAGTACAGAAAATCACTCTTCACAAAATATTTAAACAGTGTATCTTCAGAGTTATTTTTAAATTTAAAAGTCAACTGTATCCTTGTGCTGAGTGGGTCTGCCATGTTCATTCTCACCATTTGTTCATCTTCCAATTAGCTTTCCAACCAAAACCAAATGAAAAGCAAACAATACAGATGGCACAGCACATACAAAATTCAACTGATTTGACCATGTTCACACTGCTGCGACAAGTGGCGCAGAATGTTATTTTTAATAATCTTTTTTATATTCACATTACTGCTACAGAATAGTAATTATAAATGAATGACTGGGATTCGAAGATTGAGATGAAGCTGCTTAAAGTGTTGAAATTTGGCTTCATTTGGCGATTTTTTTTTTACTTTTGTGTTTTAGTGAATTAACTTATTTTTCTAGACAATATTGCATACAGTATGTGGAATTGTTAGTAACTTATTCTTTGAAATTAAATAGATTTTTTCACCATTTGCACAAAAACACAATCTATTCCTCTTTCTGGAGGGCTTGTTATCTTGCCCTCACATGCAGTGTGCAGTAAATATACCACAGCCAGATTCCTGCTCTATTACAAAGGGCTGCAGCCTCATTATTTGACCCCATGGTGCATTCAGGGCAGTCTGTTAAAACATAACGAATCAGTGAAAGGTTGGGGAAGGAAAAAATAAATTTGTGCCATGCTGCTGACTGAAATCAGACCAGGGTCCGATGTGTTATTTATATCTCAGTGGGTTTTCAGTACCATTAGCTTGCAGGTTGTTTCTGTAGAAATCCACCATGGGCATCTCAAAATAAAATGTGATTTACTGGAGATGAAAAGAGGAACTTTACCAATAGTCGGTTTGTAAAAGAGGAACTGAAGCTTCCTGTACAATAAAAGATGGATGCATGATGTAACAGCCTCAAAGGATACAGTTCTTATTTTGAAAATCCTTTGTGTACCAGGATCTAATGTTTATGCTGTCACCAATAGAACACATAATTAACAATAGAACCTATAATTGCATCCAAAAACGCAAAACAACTCCAGAATTATTTTTGACATATTAATTTTTCCAAGCATATGGCAGGCCATATAATCTCATTTCTACTATATAGTGGTAATTAAACAAAACTAATTTTACTTAATGTTAAATGCTATGAAAAGTGTGGGGGAACATCAAAATTGTCAATTAGAATTGTTTAATGTTGACCCAAACACTAAAATTGCTATAAATAAATATAGTTTTGCTCTAGCACATGTGGCTGTGGTGATAATATTGTTTTATTATTATTATCTCTGTCAAGGAGGGCCATCTGACTCTCTGAAAGCGAAAACCACTATACAGATTCAGATGAAATTTTCAGAGAAGGTTAGTGATGACACAAGTAGAGGCAGCTCTACCATTAGATAAAAGGCTGCTGATCAGGGCCCCAAGCTACCAGGGCCCCCATAAATTAAGCCTATGATAAATGTCTTGGAAATAATTAAACTTAATTTGGTAAAATAGAATTAAAAAGTCAATGCGCCTTGTCAGTTTCCGTTATTCTCTGTATGGTTAAGCCCTCTGGTTAAGCAAGAAACTTTTCAGGTATGACTTAAAAAGAGACAAATAGGCCTAGGAAGCTCCCCTGACATGTTTGCCTTGAGCCCCTGAAACACTAAATCTGCCACTGCACACAAGTGATTAGATTTGGGACTGATTTTAATCAAGGTGTGGATCCAGAATTAGTTTGTTTTTTTAGTTTGTAACTTTCTTTATCAATTTGGGCAACATGGGCTAGCTATTGCTGACAGATATGGCCTAAATCATTCTAAACTGTTTGTAAAATTTATCTGACAGTAGTAAGATTGCATATGCCTATTACATTTCCAAAAGCCTAAATGTGTAGAAATCTTTTGTTGTGTTTGTTTGTTTGATGACACCAAACCCCGCCTAACCCTGCTTTACAGTGACATGCATGCTTGTTTTGATTTGGCAACTCTTTTCAATAGCCCATGGGTGTGAAATGCTTCAGTAATGAGTATGCTTATAATAATAATAGTAAAATGAAACATATTGGCTCCTTTATGCTGGCAGTCATGGAACAATACACGACTCACTTAAACCTTTTCTAAAATTGTGTTTGATGGAGCCGTCCATTGTGCACGCTCAATGGCGTCCTTTGTGAAGCTCTAACAAAAGTGTGGGATCACTCGTCTGCACAGTGCGCCATGGGCTTTGTGCTCTACAGTTATTTCATAATCTGGACCGCAGGTGACTGCACTGGTCCGATGGTCTGACAAGCTCGTCACCTCAAACACCCTTAATTTATTAATCATTTTCTTTTGAGTATTTATATTTAAAACCTAGCTATGCCAGACCCTTTTTTCTCTTTGCACTTACCTTCAGAAGTGAGACGAGGGGAGGCGCGTGACATTTTATGAAACATGAGAGCTGGAGCGGTTGCGTGGCCTTGTACAAATGCATGTAGAGACACAATTGATGGTGTATATGTGAGAGACTGTTCTTCTTAAAGCACTATTTTATCAGTTTGTATGACCAGTATGATCAAAATCAAAAGAAAGGAACAATTTATAGGCATTCAGGGCAGACATTTGCCCACTCTCTCAAAGACCAATTAGGACCTGTACTGCACTTCATTTGGTCATCTGGCTTGCCATATTAGTTTACTTACCCGTTGCTGTGGTAACAGAGGTCTCGGATAGCCTTGAGATGCACTGTGTCAATTATAAAAGCTTTACACACAAAGAGGAAGGTGTCGGGAAGCGGATGGCATTGTAAGCTACAAGGAAAATTGTTAAGGAGTACTATACTGTAGGCCTGTGTGAGATATAGAACTCAAAGGGAATGAAAGGTTAGATATAGCCAAAATATTATAGACCCTTTAAAATGTTTATCAAATAGAATGTTTAAAACTGTGGAATGGAGTCAACTGGAGGCCAAATTGAATTAACTTTACAAAAAAGTTGTGGTGAGGGATGTAATTCTGAGCGTACAATGAACAAACTATTGTAGTATTGTGCATTAACAGTTCTGTTAGGTTAAGGTTACATTGAGCAACCTGTCAGGAGCAGTGGGCAGCTGCAGTGCAGTATCCGGCGACCCATCTCCAGATCTTGAGCCAGGATCTTGGTCAGGATGAACCTAGCTGGGTCATACACATTAACCTAATGTGTATGTTTTGGGTTGATGGGGGACATGGGGGAGCATAGATTTATTTTGGTACTTGTGGGCACTTTACATTTAGACAATGATAATCTATTTCTCCTCTATTATACCTACTACTAAAATAAATTATTTAATTACAGTAGTTGTGGTCCACAAAGTGGATTACACATGGTTTGAGACTTGCGACCCACATGGGGCTCGTCCAGTGAATAATACAGAGATGTGAGATATGCTAAGAGCTCCTTTTTGACCAAAAAGTAAAGAAGCATGTACTAGCAGTTCAGTGAAAAAACAAAAAGAGTGAGAAGTGGCATATTCCTCTATAATTTGGATCCAGATGTTTCTACATCTGTTGGTGTGTCCTCTATAAGACACTGTAAGAGAAGATCAAAGCTGCTTCTAAATCTAAAAGGTGTATTCCAAACACCTTAGTCACTTCTGAGTCAGGCCTATTTGTTCCTGTCCCAATTTGTTTTTACTCAAAACCAAAATGAGTCACACACACAAAAACATATGCAAGTATTTTGGAACAGGAAACATATATGCTAAAGAGACATGATGTTTTTGACTTTGACCATATAAAGTGTTGAGCTCGTGAAATGAAATCAAAGTGATCCAAAAAAAATAAATAAAATACAGATACACCGTACTTACTGAGGTAGATACAATATAGTTAAGGGATAATAAAATGTGTTTTTTATTAATCCGTACAAATGACATTAAATTCATTATTTACAGGATTTTAAATTTAAAATGAACAATGTATTATTTGAACATGAAACTATCATTTTAATAATAAAATGTCTCTTGTCCAGATCATTATGAGTCCTCACGGTGTTGGTTGGCAAGTGCACACTCCCCATCATGTCTCCATAAAGCATGTATTTAGTCCATATCCAGACACTAACATGGTCTGAAAGTGGTAAAAGTCCCAGATTCCTGGAGGATGAGTCTAAATGATGGAGGGTTAGTCACAGGAAGCACTGGGTTAAACTTGACGAGTGCCTTGTGATCCTAAACATGAACACACACTGACAGATGTGTGGGTGCTTAATAATATTTTGGATAAGATGGGGACAGTTTATCATTTTAGTTATAATGTAAAAATCCAAGCATTAGAAAATAGACCTGGCCATACACTCTCTATGGCCCATAGCTGCTGACATACATTAATGGAAAAAAGTTGGAGGTTCTTTGGATCATTACTTGGCTGGTAGTCTCCTTGGGCAAGACACATCACCTTGTGTGAAAGTATTGGGGTACAAAGACGGTGTAGGAGCTTCCCCAGGGTTTCTGGCAGCTTGGCACCAGTGTGTGACAATGTGAACGATCAATCCAAAACACATACTTTATTAATGACGAACAGTTTAAAAAACAAAACAACAAATGTCTACAACATTTGTGTGAAAAATATACACAAAGCTTTACAGTTAATTTAAATTTCCTCATTAGCAAATCTTCTTCTTAGCTCCAAACAGTCTCACTGCCTACACAGTTACAGCTACATTGTTAAATATCATTGACAGCTTTTTAGCTATTTACCACAGCAGCACAGAATAAATTATGCACCGCAAACAATGGACTACAAAAATGTCCACAGAGGACAACAGTTACTAAGCTTTTAGCAGATGTTCAGACCAGATGCCCACACAATTATTCATATATCTTCTCTTCTTTTTCAGCAAAAGGTGTTCTCTCATGTAAATGCATTTTTCCCCAGAGTAGGTGGACTTTTAAATTAGCTAGTACTTAACTGTTAGAAATAAGACTCTGTGACTGCAATACAAGATTTAATTGCAGTGCTATAAGAATAGACCCCTTTTTAAAACTAAATTATTTTAAGCGGTCAAAAGTTAGAAACACCAGAATACTGAGATTTTGATGGAATCAATCTCATCTAATAATATAAGGATTCACATAAAAATCAGAGGTCAAAGACTGTTTTAAAATACCAATATAAGCAACATCAGTGCAGAAACAACTAGTTGCATAGAAGTCCGTACAAAATGGTAAAACATTAAATTCTGTAATCTAACTGACAGCAGGTCGAGGTCTATGTAGTGGCCAGTGAGTATATGTAGTAGTATGTAGTAACATGTCTTTCACATTTGTTTTGAAGCTCATCTACTGCCTGAAAACCACTTGGTGGCAGTGTCCACAATCCTGACAGAAGAGAGAGAGTGAGAGTGCAATGTCCACATCAGATCAACCGAGGATGACCTTATAGCTTTGAAAAATATTCTGAAGATCATGAGGGCTCAGAATCAAAAGGGCGTAAGTGATCATTTGGGCAAAATTGAGTTTTATATATGGAAAAAAAACTCTTTTTCTGCTCTTGTTAATGACACAAAAATTGCATTTGTGTCACAAATAATAAATAACAAATAATTAACTGCTAAATACCAAATACAGAGTGTTGAGTTATATGTCAAATAAAAGCTCTTGTTTTGATCTTTGTAAGGCCACAAAAATACATGTTTGCTTTTAATCATTTTAAAGCTATTTCCCAAAAACCAAAAGACCTAACTACAAAAGTTACCAAACTACTCAGTTCCAAAAGGGCGTAAGTGAAGTTACATAATACTAACATTTTTTAGAAATGAATTAACTGGCAAATACTAAAAACCAATTATTTTATCTGTCATATCTGAACACTAGAGACCTTAAAGATGGTGTGTATCAACAATAATCCTTCTAGCTTAATTTTTACATACTTTAATAAACGTTTGTTTTAGATTAATAATAAGCTTCTCGTCAGGTGTTGAATAAACAGCTGTGGTCAGGTGATACTTTACTACGAAGATGTCAAACTCACCAGACTTCATCAAAACATGTCACTGTCTCCATATGTTCTGATCAAACCTTATTACAGAGTGTCTTAACAACAGCAGAGCTTTAAAAGTGAGG
>JAVQKG010046750.1:0-26045 GCA_036025885.1 Hypseleotris bucephala
ACATATGTCAGTGTCTTCATCATATGTAACTGTCCAGAAAGTTAGAAAAAAGATCTGGCAAAAACTTTCTGAGTTATTGCATTCTCAGGTTTAATTACTTAATTAATATTCATCGCAGATGTACCCAATTTTAATCACTTCTTTGTTGGACATGCCCTAACCTTCCCTGAAAGTTTCATCCAAATCCGTGCAGTAGTTTTTGCGTAATCTTGATCACAGACACACACACACGCCAACGGAGGTGATCGCATAACCTCCTGGCATCGGTAACTAGTGTGATGTGCTCAGGTTCATCAGCTATCCCAGAACAGAGACAAACATTTTCCCTGCCACCCTGGCCCTGGCTCCTCTGGTGGAGCAGCAGACACAGAGTGGAACCTGGGGGACATTTGCCCAACGCGTGCTCGACCAACCTGGGGGCCCCAACCCACGACAGGGCAAGAACTCTGACCAAGCCCATCCTCCCATACACCCCACAAAGTTCACCAGCACACTTCAGGTGAGACAAAGGAAACATAATTTTATATTTATTAAAAATATTGTAATTTGTCTTCATATTTATTTTCTGTACAGGGAAATGAAGGGCGAGTGTACGAGTTCATTGTGCGACACTTTCTGGCCTGCGTGTCCCAGGATGCCTTGGGGCAGGAGACCGTGGTAGACATTGATATTGCCCAGGAGAAGTTTTCTGCCTCAGGACTGATGATCATTGCAAGAAACTACCTGGATGTTTACCCTTATGACAAATGGAGTGCCAAGGTACAGTCTTCTACAATATTTCATGGACAAACAACTACCACAATATTTTGGGGGAAAATGAGTTAACTTTAAAGTGGGCACTGTGGGCTCACAGTTAGTGACTCAACAGGGAGAACAAGGAGGGCCAACTAAAACCTCTCATCCAGCAACTAGCTGGTCGTTGTTGGGTGTTCCCCGCCTAAGACAGATAGTTGCTGGAATAGACTTTAGTCACCCACAATTTATTATTTCAAAAGTGTAATGAATGAATGTACTTCATGAAGATCGAAAGTAGATTGAATTTCAGCTATATTTATATAGTTTTGTTTTTAAGTTAGGAAAATACCAATATGGGAATTATCTGATCTGAATGATTACTGTTACATTTATATATGTATAAATGACATGAACATCTGCCAAAATGACAGGACAAAAAACATCAATTGAGGAAATATAGATTATACCTTGATGCATTTGTAATGAAATGTAATGTTGTAGGTAATTCCAGTTTATGAACAAAGTTCCCAGTTCCAGCCCAGTGCCATTGAGATGGTGGACGGACAGACAAGCCCTCCTCAGCTGCTCACTGAAGCTGATCTGATATCACTGATGGAGAAGCACGGGATTGGTACGCACAAATATTTTTTTATCAATACTGAACAACTTTTAAGCAACAAATCAGTATTGCTTTAATCTGCATGTTAAAATTAAATCCTATATTTTGCAAAATGTATTTTAAGAGCTTTTAGTTTTTGTTACCTTGTTCTATAGTTGTTTCTACCTCAAACACATACCCAAAATCTGGCTTGTTTGATTAATTAATTACGTTGAACTTAAGTCCCCTCTTAGAGTTTTGGAAACCCCCCAAAACTGGCACAAATGGTTTGTTCCTGTTTTGAAAGATGAGACAAGTGTCTAATCAGATCTTCTCTCATTGAGTCCAAGCGTGAGCTCCCCTTGTTTAGATATTGTGTGTTTGATGCTGCACAGTGTAAAATGGTAGCCTAAATTTATCCAAAATAGAATGTGAAATGTGTAGAAAAGCCTAATATAGGACCTTTTAATGTAATGTAAATTTATTGTCCTGCAGGCACTGATGCAACCCACGCTGACCATATAGAGACCATAAAGAGCAGGATGTACGTCGGACTAACACCAGACCAGAGGTTCCTCCCTGGAGAACTAGGCATGGGACTGGTTGAAGGTACAAATGAATTCAAATTGGTCAAACAAACGTATAATTGAACATATTTTGTAAAGCAGTTCTATTTGTACTTTTAGGTTATAACTCCATGGGCTACGAGATGTCCAAACCCAACCTTCGCTCCGAGCTCGAAGCAGATCTCAAACTGGTGTCTGAGGGAAGAAAAGATAAACAAAGTGTGCTACAGCAACATATTCAGAAATACAAAGCTGTCTTCATTGAGTCTGTCAGAAAGGCTAAAAAGTTAGCACATCAGTTAAATTTTCATTCTCTTTGATGGTAATATACAGTATATAGATGAATTAAAAGTTTTTTTCCTGGTGCTGTTTAAGGCTGGATGAAGCCCTGTCTCCGTACCTTGGTGCAGCTCAACCAATTACTGAAGAAGAGCAGCAGGACATGGAGATGCCCCTGCCGGTCCGCAAGTGTCCCAGCTGTGGTCGCGACATGGTTCTCAAGAAGAAGAGGGAAGGGAATAGGTGAGAAATTACACAATTAGTTTAAAAGTTGTACAGCAAAAAGAATCGGTTTGTACGGGTGCTTGATATCCTTGAAAATGCTGGAATTTTAATGGTGTGTTTTAAAGGTTTGATAATGCTTGCACTTTTAACTATTTCTGTCACAACAGACTGCTTTTGAAGGTTGCTTTCACACCTCAAAGTCTATACCAAAACACACACAATATTCCATTATTTTTATAAGGTTCGCAAACTTGTGCGTTGGAACTTTTTTAAGTAAATTATAATTTTTTTGTCTATTAATTCAAACTATTTAGTGACATACTTCAACCACCAGGGAAGGTAGTGCCACACCCGAAACTCTGCCAAAGGTCTAACTGTATGACGCTTGAACACATAATGAGAACTTAAAATCTTCAGAAAGTTGTACGAACTCTAAAACTGACCTTATTTATTGATACCTATTTTGTGTTTTTCAAATCCTTATGTCCCTGTAGCAAGTACCTGTCCTGCACGGGTTATCCAGCCTGTAAGACGGCCGTGTGGTTCCCTGATACGGTGCTGGAGGTGAACAGAGACGACAGCATTTGTCCAACATGTCAGCCACAGCCTGTTCATATGTGAGTATTCACCTTTTACACATGTGTTATATATCGAGCAAATGTTATATCCAGGGTTAAATGCTTCCTGTTAGATAACATGTTACATAGCTTTAAAGAATCTGTAGGTTAATTTTAGTAGTTTACCAAATGTCAAGTAAGAGTTTAGAAAAACCACCTAACTGCAAGTCCACTCATACAAATTTTGGAAGGACAGACAAAGCAGGTTATCATCTTTAATGCAAAATGTATGAATTTTGTAGTTTTTCTACAAACTGTTCTGTGTGTGTTGTTCTCTTTATATTCCTGTTAATCATTATTTGATCACTAATCTAGTTGACAATTATTCAAATGTATTAATCCGATTATTATTATGGTCACTTTTCAGCCCTAGTTTCATCAGTGGCTGTAGATACTAACAGTAATATGTCAAGGTTCAACTCTCAAACACTGGTCTGTGAATAACAAATTAAAGTTCTTGGATCACTAAAAAGAATCCAAAGCTTATTGAAAATCTTGATCATACAATTCCACACCAAAAATGAATGAATTTCTTGCGCACTAATCATTTTGAAAACATTGCTTCTTGCACTTGCTTTAAACATTTGCACAATAATTTAGGTGCTGCAAGTTGAGCAAACTGTAATGCTTTATCCTGCGTCTTATGTCAATGTATGCGTCAAGAGCACTAGCAACTCTCAAAATGTGACTTTTTAATTATTGGGTGGCAGTTTTTGCGCAGTGGTTTAGCATTCGGAGCGGCCATATGTGCAGAATGGCAGCCATGCCTCTGATATTGTGTCCCAGAGCGGCAGTGGCTACACGAGGAGCTTAACACGAACATGTGCACTACAAGTGAATGAATAATGCAATCTGTAAAGCATCTTTAAGTGTTCAGAAAAGCAATAAATAAAACCGATGCATTATTATTATTTAAGTTAAAGGTTGCTTTAAATCCCAGAACAAATACATTGCATTATGGACAAGTCTGTAAAACATCTTAAAAAGAAGAACCAACTGTTTTGCAAGTTGATTTGTGCAACCATTTCCACAACAAACATATTTATTTTTTTATGAATTTAGGCCTTTTGTCTCATACATGTATTTCTTTGATTACATGAAGTGTAAGGGTGTATTATACAACTTATTTACAACTTTGAGGCCACACTTAAGAGTTTTGTGTTTTTTAATCTCTGAATGTATTCAAAATTTGACTGTGTGTGTGGGCAGTATTGGGTAGTTTTAGGTTTTTACTTCTCACTCATGAAGCTTCACCAGTTCAACTGACCTCCAAAACTTACATAAGAGAAGCCTGCATGGTACCTTTGGGGTTTTAATTGAAAAGGCTATCAGCAGTCTGTATCAATTTATATCCATTTACCTTCTCAATATGATTACATCATGCCAGTAGGTTTTTGTCATCCACATATGTTTAAGAGTCAGCTAAATATACTATGTATAATACAATTGTATATGCATTCCTGTTGCAAAAAACATAAGTTTTTGCAGTTGGCTATAGAAAGCACACACAATTATTTTTAGCCCTCTCCGTGTCCAGGGTTGGTTTATACGTGGCTCACATGTGGTTATTGAAACTGTTGTGGCTGCTTAGATTTGAGTGTCTTCAGGTGCGCACATTAAACTCGACAAAAGAGAAGGCAGTTCGACAGTGAAAGAATCTTGTCAAAATCTTGTTTACATAAGTGGGCGCTAACCTCACGAGCACGTGCCTCAGCTCAGTCCAAATATAGGGCATGCTCACTCACAGCAAGCCTAAATGCTCCACACCAGCATTTGTTACCACAGCAACCAAGCTGCTCCGGAGAGGAAAGTTGAACTAAAGCTTTTGAATAATGTTGGTTTATCATCTAATCTAATCTGTAGATAGTATTACGTAGATATCTGCAGTGGTAACATGATTCATACTGCAGCTTTCTTTCAGATCACGACAGCTGCATTAAACTAATTGTCTTGAAGATTTAAATATTTATTCATTTTGTCTGCCTACTCCCATTAACTTATCCAAGCTACTATAAGCTGTAGACGGGGTACATACTGGACAATAGTCATTTACTCTTGCATACACCTACAAGGGGCAATTCTCCTAGCATACTGTATGTGCAGTATATGTATGTATGTATATTTATAGTATATGCTGTTTAACCTGTTCTGGTTGTTCCTCATTTTCAGCTATATGAGAAAGTAAATACCTCAGCATTACATCCTACTTTTTAGATTTAACATTGCCCGAGGCCAATGCCAGAATTTAGAATTTCAAACTACTCTAAATGTAGAAGCGCGATATGTTACAGTTGTACAATGAACCTTTAACTCTCTAAAGGCTTGACACATCCATCACTGAAGACACAGCGCTGCCAACTTTAAAAGAGAATAATAACTCAAATGAGTTTGTTCAGTTTGACTTTTGTGACATTTCTTTCATGTTTTTTCTAGGCTGAAGTTTAAGTTCCGCAGGGGTAGTCTTCCGCCCATGATGCCTTTGGAGTTTGTGGGCTGCATTGGAGGCTGTGATGAGACTTTGAGAGAGGTGCTGGACTTGAAATACCTTAGAGTGGGGAGAGGGGGGGGTGGAGGGGGGAACAGCGGAGGGGGAGGAAGAGAAGAGCCCCGCGCATCTGCCCCACCAAGAAGAACAAACTCACATCCATCACCGAATGTGTCAGCGCCACCCCGAAACCCTCGCCCTTCGCCTCCTGTGGCAGTCTCTTCATGGGCCCCGCCTCCTCCACCACCAGGGGGCACTGCCAACGGTATCAGTAGTAGTGATGCGGTGGTGTGCAACTGTGGGCAGGACGCAATCCTTCTGACCGTTCGCAAAGATGGCCCCAACCAAGGGCGGCAGTTCTACAAATGCAACGGGGGCAGCTGTAACTTCTTCCTGTGGGCCAATGAATCTGGTCAGCAGGGATCACCAGCTCTACCGCCTCCCAGGAGCACCCAGCCCAGGCCCTCTTTAGGGTTTAGAAATGCCTCTGGAGATGACAGGAGGCCCGAAGGCTCCAGGGACCATGGAGGACAAACTATGTGCAACTGTAACGAGGCGGCGGTCACACGGACAGTACAAAAGGACGGTCCCAACAAGGGCAGAATGTTCCACACATGCAGCAAACCACGGGAGCAGCAGTGTGGCTTCTTCCTGTGGGCCGATGAGAATGTACCACCACCAGGCAAGTCACACACACAGTCATAGGCATCTTTTGATTGTGTCAAACTAATTAACTCACATGAAGGTAGGTGATATGGTAAAAAATTACACCAAAAGATCAGAACAAATTCAATGTACGTCCAATCCAATGTTCATCATAATATCATTTTTATGATAATAAACAAATCAAATGACAATGAAGAGCAGAGCAAAACTTAATGCACTGTGTCACAGTTCAACCATCTTCCCAGAATAGCAGTTTGTTATAACTTCATCTTGCCCTTACTCACACTTTTTTGGTACACTTCTTCAACTAGTAGTGAACAGAAAGAGCTAATTAGCCAATCTCATGACAGCAAATCATAGCCCAGATATGAGCAGTGAAGTTCAAACCAAGAATAAAAAAAGGATTTTGTGATTTTGATCAAGGCGTGGTTGCATGTTGGTACCAAAGATTTTAAGAATGAAAAAACAAAATACCCATTAAGCGCTAATTTCTAGGGTGAAAATGCCATACCAGAGAGGAGTAGCCACAGTGACTTGATGATGCTGATGGACTATAGTAATGGAAGACCACACCAGGGCCACTTTATTGGGTACACCAGAAGACCACACCAGGGCCACTTTATTTGGTACACCAGAAGACCATTAGGTACAGGAAAGTTTCATCAGAACTCAAAGTAAATATCCTTCCTTCTAGTCACATATTACTCCAGTTCAAGTAAAAGTTGCCCACACAAATTATTATTTGAGTATAAGTACAGCTTTCAACAATACGTGAATAAAGGTACTTGACATAGTTTCTCAATGTATTTCAAGAGTGCAGTCAGAAATAACTGTGACCTTTCTTCTACAATCAACTCAGACTTGCAGCTACAAAAATATTACTAAAATAGATTTTATATTTTTTACCCTCCAAAGATGACATCTCAAACATTAGTCTAATCCCCTTAAAATTACTGCAGACGTGCATATCAATGGAACAAACAGGGACTGAAGTCTAAAAGATGTGTAAATCAAGGCTAAAGCAAAGACCAAACTGAGGTGAACACATGTTAAAACCAGGACTAAATAAAAACTGAAGGTAGCAACAGTAAACCAGTCCTAAACCAAGTCTAAAACCATGTATAAATGACAATTGATACACCTTGTTCATCTGCCTTTTTATTCCAGTTTATTTAAGTAAAAGTCATTAGTTGTCCCAAAAAATACAACTACAGGTAAAGTACAAATCTTTAAAAACTGTAAGTAAATGTACTTATATGATTTAGTATATGCAGATAATAATAGGCACCATTTCAATTTAAACAGATTTTTTCCCCGTACATATTACTGTCACAGTCTTTCGTTTGGTAGTCGTTCTGTTTTAAAAATAGACAGCAGCTTTTTCTAAATTTGTTGCGAGATTTGAAGATGCAAGTTTATCTTCTTTGCAAAGGACATCAAGGTTCTTTGTGACACATCTGTTATAGTAGATTATACACAGACTACTTTAAAATTGAGTAGTCCTGTACCTAATAAAGTGGCACCCGAAGTGGTCATCTGCTGCTATAGCCCACTTATTTCCTGTTTTATCATTATATGCGTTTAGATATGTTTTTCTGCAAATGTTCAGCTAAAGTTGCTACATTTCTATTACATCAAACCAATCTCTTATCTCTGGCATTAACTTGGCATTTTTTCCCACAGACCTGCAGCTCAGTAGATATTAGGCCTGCAGATTATTTTGCAAATTAATTAATCTGTTGACTATTTTTACAATTAATTAATGAATCGGTTAATAGCAAAAAATGCGTAAATATAAGATTTCTTCCATAACTTGAACCAGATAAAAGTAAAACTATGCTACCATAGGACTTCTGAATAGAGCATATACAGAAAAAGAAAGGTTTCGTCCTAAATGCAAAATGTATTTATTTCTTGTACTGTTTTGGCCTAATTACTGCTCTGTGTGGGTCGTTCTCTCAGCAAATGTCATGTTTTAGAGTCTGTATACTCCAGGTAACGATTATTCGATTACTAAATTAGTTGACCATTATTTCAGTTTTCGATTAATCATGAATAATACGATTAATTGTTTCAGCACTACTAGACATTCTTCTGATATTTTTCTAGAACCTTACTTAGAACATTATGTGCATGACCTATTGATGCAATGTTAAAAGCTAATTAGCCCTTAGCAGATAAACTGGCCTACCTAATAAAGTGACCAGTTGAAATAGTTCTACCACTGTGAAGTAAGCCGTGAGACACTACTATATCCGCTGTAATTCAAAGATATGTTTATAGCTTTCTCCTCCACTCTTCAATATTAAAAGTGCTCTGAGTCATAACTGCACTGAGATTTCCCGTTAAGTCTGTGATCTCAGACTTGGTTCAATCTGCAGCATCACTCTTCAAGACCTTGTATTTGACCTCTGTTCCTCTGTCAGGTGGTTTTGGTGGTACTTACAACAGTGGTGGATTTGGCGGCGGTGGCAGCAATGGTAACGGTGGTAACGGCAACAGTGGAGGCAGGACGGGGAGGAAAAAAGCTGGAGATGCCGCTGATAACAAGGCTCCGGCCGCGAAGAAACCACGCAACTGTGGGATCTGCCACCTGCCTGGGCACACCCGAGTCACTTGTCCACAGCGGTGATAGTGACTGTTATATCCACCAAATTGTATCGATAAGTTTTTATAATACACAAACAGGAGTGTCTTTATAATGGTCGTCCTTCAATGATGCACATTTAACAAGACAAAGTGGAATAGTATAGACCCTTTCAAATTTTGTAAACCGAATGTTCTAAATCAAGGCAACTGGAGGCAAGACCACAATACATTTTCAATGGAGAAATAAACATTAGCAACAAAATGCGGATGATTTTGACAAATGACAACACTCTGCTACATATAGGCAATGCAAGAGCCTGGTTAGAAAACATTAGTGAATGTACCTTATTAAGGTAACGATTTGTAAACAGCGTAAAAAAATCTTGATTTTTAGATTTTAGTAAAGAGCACAGTAGTATTCTCAGAATTATTCTATTCCTACAAACACTACTTTTTTGTAAAGCTCACTTTTGCCTCCAGTCACTTTCATTCTATTTTTATTTTAACATTCGATATGACAAACATTTAAAGGGTCTATTGGCTAAACTGTGCCAAGAGATCTGATTTGTAGCCTCTTTAGACATCTATTGCAAGAAGTCCTATTTCGCTGCTAGATTGGTCACTTTTGAACTGTAAATGTAGGCTTTTCTATCAATAATTCTGATCAATAGGTGCACATTTAGTGCTCTTATCAAACTACTCAAACATTTCATGTAACCGTGGTAACCTGCTTAAATGGGAGATACTTGTTTGGCCTTGGAGCAAATTAAGTTTCCTCTGTATCTTTGTTAAATCTACCTGCACCAACTGTCTGCAGACCAAAGGCAGGAACTGGAAAGAAATATTTAAAATTGTTAATGCAAATTTTAAAATAAATAGTTTTAAACACTGTAATAAAAACTGTTGATTTACAAGACATTACTTTAACATTTTAATTATTAAAAAGAATCTTAAATCAAGACTGATGCTATAAGTGAACTTTGTGAACTTTTTATGCCCAGTCATATCTTGGCCATCTCAAGCGGTGAGCTGTTGCCATTTTAAACACTTTCTGTTTTCCTTGACATTTCTTGTGTATTGTTTTTGTTTCCTTCAGTTTTCGTTCCCTTTTGAGTCATTTGTTGAGTCTACTTTCATTTTTCTTTCTGACAAACAACTTTTATCTCTTCTAAGTTTTGCTATGATAACCAAACAAACACATGCATTTAGGCCATCATGCTGAAACAATGTTGAACCCAAGAGAGAATCATCTTTTTAAGACAGCATCACCTTTTGTTCCAACCAATTGCACAACAAATCTGATTGGAACTATTTTTATGCCAAAGTGAACACAACATTTTGTTTTACGCAATATGTCAGTTTTAATAAGAAGCATTACTAAACTAGAAAGGACTTGTAGAGCACATACCTCTCCCAAGGCAGCTAATTTTCCACAGAAAATTCCCCAAATTTTATCAACAGGTCCATGTGTCATTTGACCTTCCCTGAAAATGTCATCCTAATCGAGGGAGAACTTTCTGAGTAAACCTGTAAAGAGCTGCAAATCTTTAAAAAAAAATTCAGATCCGGACAGTGATTGGGATCACTCCCATATTCTAAAATTCTTAATTGTTCCTTGTTTCATTCCTGACCTTCCCTGAAAATTTCATCCAAATCCGTTCAGTAGTTTCTGCATAAAGTTGCTAAAAGATACAACAAAAAACATTACGTCCTTGGTGGAGGTAATATAGAAAACGGACTGTACCAGAACTGAATGAGCCTAAACTGTAAATCTCAAATTAAACTAAATCAAAACTATAATGAACCATGTCCCACAGTTTGGGAACCACTGGGATTGTGAATGTTTGCAGGCAGCCGTACGTATGGATGGAATAGGCTATTTTTGCATTCCCAGAAGTCAGCTGCTACTTCAGTTCCTGGTCAAATAAACGAGTGGCGCAACGCAACTCCCCATAAGGAAGGTGAAAAAAGAAAACAAAAGGGGGGCATTGAGACGCACGACTTCCCGGTATGGGCTTGTAGGTTCTCCCTAATGTGCCTTTTCTGTTGATATTCCAGGGAAGTAGCGTTGATCTTGTTACTGGCACGTTTGATGAGTCATACGTGACTCATAGCACGTGGGAGGGAGCGCTTAGGAGCCGCGTCTCGTGTGTGTTTTGTGTATGTTTTTTGCCGCTTCCATCTCTCCATCTTCAGCTTCCCAACTTCGCCTCAGTAGTATCCGGGCAGATAACAAGTCATGTGACGGTCGGTCGACTCGCTTTCTGGTTCTGAGTTCCCTGCTTACGGGAAATCGCGCTGTTTATTCTATGTTACGGTCCAAACGTGTGCCGTAACGCGCTCCCCGCTGGATTGTGATGGAGTCGTAGTAAAAACATGAAAACACTATAAAACACCAGATCTCTGCAGTGAGAAACAGATGTGTGTGTGTAGCTTTCCCCAATAACAGGCAAATCCCAAAAGCTGAGGACAGAAAGAACCTTTTGAAAGTGACCTCAAATAGGCTACATAGGAATGTGGTGGAGTGAACTAAAAAAGGAGCCATTGGCCCATGCACACTAAAAATGTTTCATTTTACAAAAAGGACAGAAAAGTAAGCAATTCAAATTAAAATGTCAAGGAAAATAATAAGGAACCAAACATACATTGATTAAAATTCCAATGGATTTATTATCCACAATTAACACTGGCCTCAAGATGGACAGATAGTCTATTGCCAGACATTTACACATACATTCATTTGAATATATTAACCTATATACACAAATATAAGGAATAGTCTACACAGTATTATGTAGAGTATGCATAAACTTTCTGTTCTTCTGTGGGTTCTCTTCCACTGCCCAATTATAAGTGTTAGGAGAATTGGTGCCTCAAAATAGCTTATACAGAAGTTAATGGTTATCTGCCTCTGTGTCAGCTCTGCGAGAAACTGACCATTTAGTTCTGGAAACATTGGCTTTAACATTTACTTAGTGTGTATCCAACTAATGTAAAAGAATGGAGTAAAATTGTACACAAGTAGCAGTGTTTTTGTGATAAATTGTTAAACAAAGCTCAATTACTGTACGCTATTAATATACTGTGTACTGTATACACCAGCTGGTAGGCTATGTAATATAAGTTCAGACTGAAAACCATCAGTAAACCTTGAGACAGATGCATATCATTAAGTTAAAATTATTTAAAAACTGGTCCTGGAAAATGCACAGTGCATCTAGAGAATATGTTACAAGTGTATTTGCATAAATGTAGTTGTCATGCTCCAATGCAAGAGACTGCCTTCATTTGTGAATTCCATGTCTTTTCCCAATAATTCCATATCCCCCCCTGAATTCCCATTTACTCCCGTGGAAAATTCCCAACTTTGAACATTTCCTGGAATTTTGCAACCCTTTTATAGTTGCACCCTGCCTCAGGCCTATGGTTGCTCGGAATAAGTGAAAGAAGATGAATTAATTTACAGTTAGTTTGCACAGGATTTTTGACTGTGCTATAAGAGGAGGACTAAATCAATGAAGTTATAAAATCTTCTGGTCAGAATTAAGTAACTTTTAAAGTAACTGGAAGTCATGTGACCAAGTTGGTCTGCTGAGGCAAATGTCACTTGTATCTATAATTTTGTGCAAGGACTGTGGAAACTAAAGTCTACCCATATGAACTAAATAATCAAGTATGATTATTCACAAAACAAAATGCTTATACCTAACTTCATAATCTTGCACATCTTTTCATTTAAAGGTGACCCATGTAACCTTTGTTCCCAAAATGAGGATAGTGACTATCATATATATATCATAACATACTGTTGAACCTGCAAATTTAAGAACTGAAAATGTATATGGTGTGATTCTTTCTTTTTTTTTTAGTTTGCTCACTTTACATGTGCAGTTTGTGTTTGTTATTACTCAAAGCCAAATAATTTCAGTTTCGAGGGAGCCGCACTTTGAGGCACAGTTGTTTAAGGGTGTTTTGGTCCGTAAAGAATCTCACTAAATTAAATGATTTATCTTTGTTTTTTCAGATACAACTGAATGACGCGTTACCCCTTTCCCCTTCCTCTTGTTCTCAACCATCTATCACAATCTCACACTAACTAGGGAGTATCAGAATAACAAGCTGCAGTTTGAAGTTGGCTTTTCCCCTCTTTGAACTAAAAAATATAATTAGCCGTGACTTGTGTTCACTTTGGCATCAATTTTGAAATAAAACACCCGATCCTTCACATCAGAGCTATTGAAACAGAGTTATGACAACTCCACTGTCGACAGTGTGGCAGTTTTTTAAACTGCAATCTAATGCAATCTAGTGTGCCAAGAGTTCCAGGAACTAGTTGTTTAAACTAATATTGCCAGTCAAATACATTGAGAATTGTGCTAAGTTGGAAAATGCAATGTTCAAATTTTGGACCTCATTTGTCTCAACTCTCTAAAGCTCTGGCTCACATTATTCCTGATAGATTCTAGAACAATGTTTCAATCAATCTGAAAGTGTGTGATTAGTTGAAAACAACAGTCCCTGCGCCCTGAAACAGAGGCTCAGAGTTTTTTTTTTTTTTTTTTTTTTAAAGATGACTTATGGTGTAATTATTTTTAATCAAATATAAAGTAAAATATCAGATACTGCAGCTTTAAACAGTGAGTATAAAAAAGTTTACTCTTGGAGGTTATCAATCTGTGCTGCTGTCTCATCAACATCATCCCTTTTTCAGTGGTCGCTGTAGAAACCGTTGCCATGACACCCGCTGCCCGTAAGTGATGCGAGAGTTGCAGGTGCAGAGAGACAGTGGACCTCGGACAAAGTGTGCAGAGGGTTTTTGTTTTTTGACTGTAAACGGATCTACCACATCAAAGGGTATTAACAGGAATTTGGCTGCGAGCCTATTTTTCTATAAAAGTCAAGTTCAAGTTCTCACCTCAAGGCTGCGCTGAACGGTTTGGGAACATACAGGTAAAAAGTTGCATAAGAGCATGTGATTGGTACCTGTGAATCTCAACACTGAATAGACTATAAAAAGAAATGATGAAAAACACCAGATTTGATCCAAATCCACTCTACATGTGTGGTTTTCAGAATTACAAAGAGAACATGTAGAAATAGCATAAACGCAGAGTAAAATCTAAGGCTTGAATTGCCTTTTGTCACATAGCCTGATCTATAACGAACTACTGTATATCTCATATTAGTGTATTATTATCCATTTGATGATGTAATCAAGAAAGAAGTAGTAGCTTTAGTTTTAACACTATAAAGTTACACACACATGGAACAGCAGATATGGAAGACATCTAAAAAAAAAACTAGAAAACACAGTGCAAACCTCCGCCCAGGGTAGCTATTTTCCCCTATATGTGCTCCTAAAATAAACGGTTCTATATCATTTTTGTACATTAGGCTGATAACAGCATGTCTTTCTTTCCTCTGACTTCACCACAGCTAGAGGGATGATGAGTTGATTTTCAAAAGACAGAATATGTGGAGGGTAGAGGCTTTCTCAGCAGAGCCAAGAGAAGGTGCCATTCTTTGAAAAATTACTGGATCCAGAAAGTAATCCATATCAGTCCCAATATCAAATCATTTCTTCCTTGTGTCATTCCTGACTTAGCCTGAAGTTTTTAGCTAAGAGACGCACAGACACACACACAAACGTTACTGAAAACATTACCTCCTGAGCGGAGATAACAAAGTCTTAATTCATTTATAGAATATTTTTAAGTGGGTGGCAGTTTAGTTCAGTAGAGGGTGCGCTGTGGCCCATATACAGAACCTACAGTGCTTGTCCTGGCATCATGAGTTCCATGGTTTCCTCTCAATCTACTGTCCTATCAAATAAAGCTGAAAATGGCCAAAAAATAAAAAAGAATATCTTTACATGGCCACCCACCATAAAAAAAAACACCTCTGTGCAGCCTGCTACTAAAAATCCTGACTTCTACAGTGCAGCAGCAGGACGGGCTCTCAAAACGGATTTGGCTTCAACTAACAGCACATTAAACAGACACATACAGTATAGCCCATATTGTATTACTATTATTAACAACTTTTGTGAAAAGAAAATCCAAAATCTCATGCAAAATGTATGATTACTTCCTCCCCTTTAAATATGAATGCATAGGCTACTAAATAACATGCCCAGTTATAATCAATATAGAACCGTGTTTCCATGGCTGTATTCGATGCTTAAACAATATATTAAATAGAAGTGTCATAGCCTATAAATGAATTGGAAATAAAATATGTCCAATATTACTACTTCTCTATAAAGTTATAGTGTACCACCAATTTAAACTGAAGAAAAAATGTGGCTGCACATTGTTATTAAATTGAAATATAGTGATATAACTTGCAACTTTAAAGGTCATAATTGTATGTTTAAATCGAAACATCGCTATTTCCACATAACAGTGTAACAGAACTAAATGCGTTACTGTGCGGAGCAGTGTCCCACATCAGTTTCCCACATTCACACAGTAACCTTGTGGTTCTATGTCCCCCTTTTCTCAATTGCGTGCGCGTATCCGTTAGCACAGGCACGCTCACTGGGGGCTCGGCCCTACGCAATGGAAAGGGGGCGCGCCCAACTTAAAGCAGCGCGTTGTCCTGTGTTGATGTGTCGCAGATTTTTAAAGTGAGAGAAAAGGCAGCTGGAGTTTGTGCGCAGCGCCTCCTGAACAAAACAAGTGCACGCGACAAACCAGCGCGCGGCGCAGCACTGACGCGGAGTTTTTTCATCCTCGGCAGCTGCTGTTATTTCAGCTCCTGTACAAAAACAACTCAACCCAGTTCTGTTTGAGTCCCGCTCAGAGCGTGCACCATGGAGCTGTCATCTATTGGAGACCAAGTGTTTGCAGTTGAGTCAATAACTAAGAAACGAATCCGAAAGGTAAGAGAAAACTAGTTACACACGTCTTAAAACTTATATAACTTGATTTGTCCGCGAGTTTATCCTATTACAGTGGCGCTCTGGTAGCCTACTCCTTGTCCTCTTACACAAGAATACTAGGCTACGCAGTTTGTCCATAGGCTACTTTGCGTTAACATATAGCCTGTGAATTACATTGTAACAAAGTTCTAGACATTTTCAATGTCCTAATGGTACCTGTCTAAGCAGGGATTGTGGATGTTTTGAAGATGCCTACGCAGTTGTAGTAAACACGAAAAGGGGGAGTGTATCCCAAAGGCAGCGAGCTGCGCACTTTTTTATTATGTCACAGCAGTCAAAGTGCTGCGTAATGTCACTTCGTGCTGCGTGGTGGTGACCCATTGATATGTACGGATAGAGCGGGGCATGTTGTGAACTACAGCGCTGCTTCACAGATCACTCTGGATTGTGTTGGATTGTGTTGGATTGTAGCTGCGCGTGAAGCAGCATGTGTCCCGTTTGACAGCGCACAGAGGACTGGCGTATGTTGGGAACGCACCGTATTACATTTAAATACTCTGAGTTGTGTTGACAGCACGTTCACTATATACATTTGCAAAGTTTATCACTGCATTAAAATAACTCGTACATACAGAAATACACATGTGTTGGGACATATTCCGGAGACTGAGATGTTATTTATCTCAGGGACAGTTGATAGAAACTGAGCCTTGGACTTTGCGCAACGCCGCGTTGTTTATATACATGTCGCGTGGCCCCACCTATCACCGGTGTACTGTTCTAGAAAGAGCCATTGTTGAACCCGGCTCGTGCAACCATGTGCGCTCACATCAGCGCGTGGAAAGCTGCTGTTTGGAGGCCACCCAACCTCTCTGTCATTGACGTCATCCCCCAGAAAAACACAATTTGAAAAGAGAGAAAATAGTCCGTGACCCCCTCCCTCCGCACTTTAAAGTGACAGTCATCCTATTTTCACTCACATTTGTTCCTGCGTGGCGCTGGACATCGTGTGCCTTGCTCTGAGCTGCTCTAACTCCGCCCCTCTCTGTTTATTTTCAGGGTAATGTGGAGTACCTACTGAAATGGCAGGGCTGGCCCCAAAAGTGAGTAAGCCTTGAGTCATCATGACCTCACCCCTCTCTAACTCTGTAGACAATAAAATGTATGTTGTAGACATCGTGCAAGCATCAGGCACAAAACATGTAAACTGTGTTGTGGCAGGTACAGTACTTGGGAACCAGAGGACAATATTTTGGACCCTCGCCTGGTCCTGGCTTATGAGGAGAAGTGAGTACACACTCGTAAGACTTTTCACATGTTTTCTTCTTCCTCTGAATCAGTGACATTGTGTCTGTTCTGTTTGTCCACAGTAAGGAGAGGGTCAGAGCTTTGGCTTATCGCAAAAAAGGTCTCAGACCGAGGAGGCTGGTGCTGCGGGTAGGAGCTTCAACTCTTCTATTTACTGTGTCTTTCACATACAAATGTGTCATGGAGAGAATTACAAGTTTAAGAGAACTATTCACTGTAGTGTATACTTTAGTTAAGCAGCTGGATGGACACAGGTTTGTCCAAAAACATGTTTTTTGCCATTTGTTTATGTAAAGAGTTTTCATTTAAAGGTTATATAATATAACTAACAAACATAAGTCAGTAATAACATTTACTAGGCTATCTTTATTATAGGCCCTACATATAAATCAGCATGGTTTAGTTAGATTAGCCACTTATTGCTTTAAAGTCACAAAGTAAACGATAATAAATACGTTTTTCTTTCTGTTAAAGAACATCTTTGCCATGGACCTCCGCAGCACAAACAAGATCCCAGACAAACCCCCTCGACTGCGCCTGTCGCTCACCCGCTCCTCCAGCACAGATGTGGAGCACCATCCCATCCGCAGGAGAAGGAGGCTCAGGCTGTCCCGGAGGAACGCTGACAGAGCTCCTCACAAAGTGCTCACACCTTTGAGGCAGAAGGAGGAGATGATGGAAGCGGAGTGGTGCGGCACCAGTGAGGAGGACAAACACAGCTCTGAGAGCAACACAGAAGACAGATGTGGAGACAGTGTTTACGGTTGGTTTCTGTATGAATCTGTTGTTGTGTCCTTGAGCATGACACTTTCCCTACTTTGCCTGAAAACATGTTTGTGTGATTGTCATGTTTATTGTTTGGTGCTCTGTCAGTCTGCCCCAGGGCAGCCAAGGTAACACAGTGAGCTTATCATGAATGTAAAGTGAATGAACAATGCATTTGTGATTGTGCTCTGGGAAAAGGCTACATAAATCTAATGTATTATTGTTAAACAAACTTTTTTTTTTTTTGCCCCAGGTCAGTCAGACTGCAGCTCCCCTCCGATGTTGCAGCGACATGATCTAGAGCTGGATCTAGAGGAGAAGCCAGAAGACATAAACACATGGGACATGCCGGCGATGACAGCAGCAAAAGACGACACACCCGTAACTGAAAACAACCAAACATTTGCGAGCGACCAATCTAGAGACAGTTCCCCTGAGACCGAAGTGGTATCAGGAGATGTGGTGACTGTGTGCAGCGCTGAAGAGGGCGTGGATCCAGAGTGCCCCAGATTGAAGAACTGTGATTCAGAAAGAAGCAACGCCACCTCTGTCATTGTAAGCACTCCTGGGTGGCAGCCAGCAGGCGACACAGAGCCACGGGTGCTGCAGGCAGAAGTGAGTGGTGACAATCAGCACGAAACAACACCTACCAAGCAGTCCGAGACTTCCTCCACAGCAAACTCCAAGAAGGTCATTGTAACAGAGGTGACCATCAACGCCTTGACCGTCACTTTTATGGAAGCTACAGTGGCTGAGGGCTTCTTTAAGAGCTACTGAATAGATAGGCCTACAGAGGAGGTTAAAATAACCATAATTAGACTTGCCACTCATTTTTACCTGTAAATATTAATGTATGTAAAATAATTCCACATGTTTACAAAGTTATTTCAGACTGGGTTTTATGAAGATTATAAGATTTTATTGCTTTTATTGTGTACAAATGAGTGGTGATTTTATCATTGTGGCTCGATCATTTGTAGATGTGATAGAAAGTCAACAAAATGTACCTGTAAAATATGAGTTGCCGTCACTTAAAGAAATATAGTTCATGGATTGCCTCAAAAATACTAAGGAATGCTAATTTACACCAATTTTTGGTTCACTTAATCCAATGGATCAGACCAGAAACAGTTTTGACAACTCCTTTGGCAACAATGGGACAGTTTTTAAACAGCACTTGTACACTCCAGTTGTTCCAGAAGTAGCCGCTCAAGCTAATATTGCCATTCAAACGCATTGAAAATTGTGCTAAGATGGAACCTTTTGAAGGCTGCATGGTTCAAGATTTGACTGACTGACATTGACAGTCATTCCCTTTCTTTAGCTTGGAAAATGCCCATTAATTTTTTACTCTAACATCATAGTTTATATACTTGAGGACCAATTCACGAATTCTCCCAGCAGAAGCATGCAAATTACTTTTAGAACTAATTCCGTTAATAAAAACTCACAATTCATTTTATATAGGCTAATTTGAACTTCTAATTCAGAGTAAACCTTTTAGTTAGTTTGTAAGTAATTAGAATATGTAATTAATAGGATTTAATAAGACTTAGTGTATTTAAGGCAATCAGTTTAGTGTTTTAAGTAAAGTTAACTTAATGTTTTCAGTGAAAGTAACTTCTACTGTAATCCTGATGGAAACAGTCATCAACAAAACAAGACTACTTCCATGCAGCTACTTCTCTCCAGTCGTCAGCAGTGCTTTCCACCAAGACACTGGTCTGAGATCTATTCCTGGGGCCAGTTTGAGTCGCTCCTCTTTCTTACGACCAATGTTTTTGTAAAAGATGTCATTCTTTTATCAATAGAAGAAGCCAAGCGCATGCCGTGTCAGTCCATGCTTTTAGTGAGTTTATTTCTGTCACAAAAGAAATAAAACAAACGACAGAATTAACGCTTGCCGCTTAGATCTGCATTTTAAGGAGGATAGATGTTACTGAAAGAAGCGCAGTTGTGTTTGCTGTCTGTCTGTCGCTGTACTTTTCAAGGAATTGAAATGCTACATGGTTCTATTTTTGTAATACTAATTGATAGTCCACTCTTTTCTGTAGCCTTTGCATTTCAAAAGAGCAGATACCAGCTTATGCCGCTGCCGTTAATGCTGTTTATGATGTAGAAATGGATGCAAACTGTATGTCCGTTAGGTCTCCCAGTAGTGAGATATTATTTATTGCATGTCACGTTATAAGCTAAATTAACTTATGTCACTTTTCTGTACATGTTGTTGTCTCTCTGAGAAATAAATTGTTAAACATGTTCTTATATTAAAAGATTTTTTTTATTTTCACGGCATTTCCAATAAATATGTTGTAAAATGATTGTGGGTTGCATTGTTTTATTGTAGCTTAAACACAAATGCTTGCCATCCCTAAAAGTATTCATTAAAAAAAAAAAAAAAATTATTAGCACCTCGCCTATATTTACTGAACTATCCTAGTGGACATTGAGATAGAAATAAGGACAAAACAAATAGCCTACAAGGAAACCATGACGTACTGGTCTTAAAAACTAAAGGAAATGTTTTTAAAACACATTTTCTTATGGATAGGGAAGTAAGCTACTGCAAATCCATACTATCCTTTATATTACAGAAATCTTTCTGGATTAAAGAACCTAACATAAACTTGCTTACTACATATGTATATCAAGTTGGACAGGACACGCCAGTAATGGTAATTTCAATTTTATTATAAAAACAGTATTTAAGTCCACAGTTTACTTTATACAGTAAAAAATATTAAATTAAACTCCCAAAGTTCATAGCAGAAACATGAAGGTGGAGTGGGGAGAGGGTAGGAGCTCCCCCTAGAGGGAGGATGGGGAGCTGTAGGGTGATACAAAGTCCAAAGGAAGCAGCAAAGGGTTTGAGGCAGAAACCGAGATCCATCTAGACCTCGTCTTTTCTCCTCAGTTCTGTGCAACACAGTTCATTTGGATCAAAATCCTGTGTTTACTCCAAACAGCAGGAATCTAAAAAACACTAAAGTTTATACCCCACACCCAGCCCCTGTACTGAAACTGTTACAGGCACACACAGGTTTGCATCTCCCCTCCCCAAGGCTCCACTGCTCCATCATAAGTGTCTTTAAAGGAAGGAGTGCACACACATTCGAGGGAGAGGGCTTTGCATGTTGGCGAGGGAATAGTCTCTTCCAGCGTGACATAGCTGGGATGTCCCGATACATCTAACCAAACATCTCAAAAATTCACAGCAGACCCCCAACCGCTGCAGAAAAACACTGACAGGTAAATATTCCCAACTGGACAAAGCCATCTAAATATGTCTTTTAAGTGTAAAGAAATATCCACTACCCCCTCAATAACAGTCAGTAACAAAAATATATTTCTATAAGAATTGTAGTCTCAAGGTACATTAACACCCCTGACACCTAAAAATAAAAAAACAATAAATAAAGCTAACCCAAACATTTGAAAAGAAAGATATGCATCATGTTTGATATTACATATAGTATACTCCTCATCACTCTATAAAACAAAAACAGACTGAATGAGAGGAAGCTAAACCCATAAAAAGTTCTTTGCATTAAATCAATTCTTCTTTAATTCTTGTCCAAGTGTAATATCTTAAAAACATTTGTGTAAAAAGGCAAGTACTTCCCCCACTCCCCAAAAATATCTTTCTTGTAATCTGCAATATGTGCAGGTGGAGGGCGCTACACAAACCACTGCCCACTTTGTCCATAATTGGCAAAAATATATTAACAATAACTTACAATTCATTTATTCTAACTTACTTAATGACTGCTTGATTTATTGTTCATCTCCCATAGGAAGTTCAATGCATCTTTATTGAAAACATCTTAAATAACATTTAATTATAGTATAAAAAGGCGAAGTAATAACAATAACACTGTCCTGGGTGAGTGCAGTTTGTGCGAAGAAAATAGAGCTCTTTAGCTCAGTTGGACACAAAGTGAGTCTCTAGATGATGTCTAAAGGGTTGTGATTCATGTTCTGGCCCAGTTGGTCCTGACCTGTAGCCCCCGGCCCATGTAGACCAGCCATACTGTTCAACTGGGACAACATGGCACTCTGGTCCGCCCCAAACTGATCCATAGAGTTCTGTGGCTGCTGCTGATTTGCTGGCTGCTGTTGCGGAGGGCCCATCCCGGGATGGTGCTGGTTCAGGTGACTGGGGTGTGGGGAGCCGGTCTGTACCTGAGGCGAGATGTGATGAGGGGAAGGCTGTGGCTGCATGCGTGGGGATGGGCTGGAGTGTGGGGGCTGGGACTGGGGTCTGGGGGAGGGCTGAGGAGAGCGCACTTGGTTGGCGAGAGAGGTGGGCAGAGCCTGGCCCTGCAGATGGGGGTGTGGGGACGGCTGTTGAGGACTCATAGGACTACTGTGTTGGGCTGGGGATCCACCGGGACCCAGGTGCTGTTGCTGCTGCTGGAGCAGCCTCTGGTGAAGAGCCTGCTGGAGTAGGGCCTGAGAGGTTGGAGGGCCACCCTGAGGGGGCTGTGGACCTTGCCCCGGTTGCTGCGGGACACCCATTGTACCCACACCAGGGCCCCCATCCCCCACTGCCATCGACGCCATGCCACCCTGCTGCTGCTGCATCTGCATCTGGTGGAGCCTTTGCTGCATGGCCACTGTGGCCTGCTGCTGAGTGGGGTAACCCTGGCTCTGGCCGGGGGCTCCACTGGGCTGCTGATGGCTGGCTGGGCCCTGTCCCACAGGAGGCTGCATGCCGGGCTGTCCCATGTAGCTCTGTTGTTGAGGAGGCTGAGGCTGCTGGAACTGACTGTGGTTCACTCCCATTTGGTGTTGTTGCTGATGTTGCTGATGTTGTTGTTGTTGTTGTTGATGTTGTTGATGTTGTTGATGTTGTTGATGTTGTTGCTGCTGCTGTTGTTGTTGTTGTTGCTGTTGTTGTTGCTGCTGCTGTTGCTGCTGCTGTTGTTGTTGTTGTTGTTGCTGCTGTTGTTGTTGTTGCTGCTGTTGTTGTTGTTGCTGCTGCAGGTGCCGTCTCATGAGCAGCTCTCTGAACTGAGGGTTGTTGAGGTTGGCCATCTGTGGAGCCTGACCTGGCATTCCCTTCCCCCCTCCTGCCTGCTGCTGCTGCTGTTGTAAGCCACCGAGCATGGGCCTCTGTTGCTGCATCTGTTGCTGCTGTTGGAGCTGAGCCATAGCGGCCATGTTGACATTCGTCCCGACCTGCCCTCCCCCCATGTGCATTCCCGGCTGATTTCCACCTGCAGCGTTCATGTTCATCTGAGGCCCGCCCTGCATGACGTTTCCAACAGCACCCCCAGGTTGGTTAGGGACTCCAGGGAGACCTCCAGGCCCAACAGGTGCCCCAGGTCCGCCCTTGTACTTAGAGGCCCTTTGCTTAATGAAAGCAGCCATGAGCTGAGGATTGGACCGTAGAATGTTGAGGACCTGCTGCTGCTGAAGCGGAGAGCTCGGGGAGCGTAAGGTGCGGAGAAGGTCCTGAAGCGCACCCTGTGGGATGTTGCCTCCAGCATTTCCTGGGACACCAGCAGCACCTTGGACAGCTCCTCCAGTGCCTTGCTGTTGTTGCGACATGTTCATGAGTGCCTGCTGCTGCATTGCCTGCTGCTGCATTGGCTGCTGCTGGGCAGCCATCATGCCAGGATGACCCATCTGGTTCATCATAGGCTGTCTTTGAGGGGGGGCCATGCCTTGCCCTGTCCACTGCTGCTGGGCAGGAGGATTCTGGAGTGGAGTACCCATCCTTTGTTGCTGGAGCTGTACCTGAGGGGGCATGTTACCCTGCTGCAGCGGCTGCTGCTGGAGGGGGGCACCCATCATCCCCGGTGGTGCCTGCTGTGGATCCATATGCGCTCGGGCAGCTGCCTGGTTCTGGGTGGGCATTCCCTGAGGTCCCACCATCCCCACACCAGAGGGATGTCCCATATTCATTTGCTGACCCTGTTGGAGGGGAGCATGTGGGGGCATCATGCCTGTGGCTGCCTGGGCCTGTCTCTGCAGGGCCATCTTTCTTTGAGCATCTGCTACTTGCTGGATCTTCATAGCAATCTCCACTGCAGCTGGTGGAGGTCCCGAGGCAGAGTGCTGCTGTGGGATAGCCTGGCCCTGTGGCTGTCCTGGAGGCTGACCAACGCTCATAATGCCCCCTGGCTGTTGATGTGGGGGTGTGGCAGATCCAAGGCCAGGTTTGCCCTGTGACTGTTGGGGATGAATAGGTGATGAGCCTGGGGGCCTGCCAGCATAGGGTGGCAAACTGTTGGGCTGCTGTTGACCGGGGTTCATGGCTCCATTCTGCTGCTGGACCTGAGGGTGCATCTGTGGATGTTGAGGGGAGTTCATAATGCCTCCTGGCCCAGGACCACTACTCATCTGTGGGTACTGATGGTGCATGTGGTGCTGGGGAACCATGCCAGCCTGAGGATTAAGTCCTCCAGGCTGCTGTACTCCTGCTGCAGGGCCCATACCCTGCGGTGGGACCTGAGGCATGTTCTGGGTGGGCGTTTGGGGAGTTGGAGGCTGAGTGCCTCCTGACGTAGGGGTACTGGGTGCTGTCCCACTGTTTCCTGGTGATGGTAGACCAACAGGGCCACCAGGTGGTCCTCCAGCGGGCTGGCCCACACGCTGCATACTGGCCATCCTCCTCCTGAGCATCTGGGCCTGCTGTAACCTGTGCTGCAGCTGCTGCTGCCGGAGCTTTTGCTTGATGTTTAAGCAAAACGGGACGGGACATTTGTTCTCCTGACAATGTTTGGCATGGTAACAGCACAAAGCAATAAGCTGCTTGCAAATCGGACAGCCACCATTTGTCTTGCGCTTGCATCCTTTTGTGTGCTGAACAACACGCTTCATCTTCTGACATGACGGCAGAGAACAGTTGGCATTTCGGCACTGGCAGGCATGGACCAACGACTGGATGCAGCGCTGGATGCTGAGGCGGCGAGAGTCTCCAGGGCTCTGTGTGGTAGCAGACGACTGGTTATTACTGTCATCATCCAGACCCAGGCCCAGTTTGTCCATCTTATGCTCATGCCCTTTAGTGTTGTAGCAGTTGATGCACAGGTCATAGTCCTAAAGAGAAGACAAACATTTTAGTTTTTGTGAGACTTTGATGCAAGTATTACTTGTGTGAGTGCTAGTAAATATATAATCCAAGTGGCATGTCTCACCTCGCAGACAGTGCAGTGGAAGCGCGTCTCTACATGGTGTTTGCACTCGTTGCAGGTGTAGACAAAGCGGTCCTGGCTCTGGTTGTGCAGCTCCACTAACATACACATGGAGCTCCACTTGGATCTCCGAAGAGAACTAAACTCTAGGTGTTTGTCCCGGGCCAGAGTCAGGAAGGCATCTCGGCCGTCCATCAGGTCACAGGCCATCAGGGTGTCCGGGTCAGTGATGGGTGGCAACGAGTTGGCAGTGGGTCCAGCAATTAGACGGATGACAAAAAACACCTGAGAAAAGAAAATATGTTTTAATTAGGTTTTTTAATGTCTCATGTGGCTCAAATATCCTAATACTCCATCAAATCTAAACAGCCACTCATACCTCCTTATGTTTCTCCATAGTGGCGTACAGTTTCTGCGAGAGGTCATTGGAAACATTGGGCATTCCTGGTTTCTTCTTGTTTGATCGACTTAAGCTGCTTTTGTTCTTGCTTGTCTTTTTGTTGTTTTTCTTTTTGGCATTCTTGCTGTCTCCTGTTGTTGCCTGCAAATATATTCACGTGACTCTTAGTTTTCTGAAATTCTCTTTAAATCAAAACAACTTTAAACAATCTTACATCCATGCTCTCATTTGAGGTACTGTTCTCCTCCCTTTTCCGCTCCTCTTCCTCTTGTTCTAGTTCCTTAATGCTTTCCTCGAGGACATTGGGCCAGAAATCTCCTTCAAAGTATGGCAGCTCCTTGGCACTGGTCAGTCGGTCCTCCGTTGCCTGCTTGAAGATGTCCTGGGGTATTAAAAGACAAAATTATTGCCTATTCTTACAATAAGACCCTTCCACAAATGATACATTGAACTAAACTACGCCCATCTTGTGCCTCAAAAGAGCATAGTTTCCCATTCATTTTAATAGTAGAGTAAACTAAAGACAATGAATACAACATTTTGGGACAGCAAAAATAGATGGATGTTGTCGATATTTGTCTTAAGTGTTAGCTTCAAGATCTGTCAGTCAGTTACATTTTCTAGAGTTAATTAGAATGCTAGATTGATTAACAAACTACTGTGGTCGTCTACATTTACATACAAGTACTTGTCTAGTAAAACCTAAAATCAAAGAAACCAATATTTAGCGTTTAGCTCAATGATAATATTTTGTGCTAAACACTACATCAAATAAATCTAACCGTTG
>JAVQKG010046755.1:0-16969 GCA_036025885.1 Hypseleotris bucephala
CATTTAAAAAAATTTTTTAAAAAACAAAACCAAAAAAAAAAAAAAAAAAAAAAAGACCGAAGTCGCTTATAAAAATGGACTTGGCAGCTGTGCATCTACCTCTAAATGATCTGTTTTAGTCTTTTACCATTGACTTGCGCATGTATCTATATTATGTGTGCTATGTTTATTGGTAGGATCAAGGAGAAGTTTGCCTTTGCCTTTGATGACATCTGCCTGTATTCTGAAGTGTCACACCTGCTCGCTCACTGCACTTTTCGACTGCATTCACGCCGCTTCATTCAGGAGCTCTTTCAAGATGTGCCATTTGTACCTGTGAGTCATTTTGTATAATTTTATATTTAACTACCAAAATAGTCTTTATAAAGGCTTAAACATTTTTTACTAGCACTCAGCTTAGCATTTTGGAGTGGACACACTTCCCTTACCTGATATGAATGCGCATTTACTATTTACAGTCATGGCCAAAAGTTGTGAGACACTTTGTCAGTTGAATGAGAAAGTGTGTTCTAACTTTTGAGTTATACCTAAATTTGATTGCATTTTCTGGGAACATTCTGTGAAACTTAAAATCACTAGCAGAGTTTTTGAAAATACTGAAGTTAAATGTGAGTAAAATGTTCAAATAATTTATTTGCAATGAGTTAAATCAGGGCAGTTTTTGCATATAGCCATTGCATTCTATATAATTAATCATTTTGCAATATATTGTGCAATCCTAATAAAAATTGACCATATGTGTCTTTATCAGATGTATGAGGCAGCAGAGAGCATTCTATCCATGCCTCATCACACTTCAACCACACACTCTGACAGCTAAACATGAAGATCTACACTACAGCGCCATCCACTGGTCGTCACTCTCTGGTACTACTGTTTGCACTAAAACTTTAACCAGGTATAATAGTAAGACAATCACTGTCGCAATAAATGCACTTTTGAATTTCGCACTAGCAATAATTCACACTGATGATATCACTGATTTCTGGTCTTCCAAACTTATACTGTACTGATTATGTAACTTGTAAAGAGAAACATGATCCTGGATTTCTTATTGAAATGCACTGTTTTGATTTGCACAGAGCTGCGTGTTGGTAAAGAATATTGAAGGGGCAACTTTGCACATTTATTAAAAGCAATGCAATGAAGAGATTTTAGTGCAATACCTATTGGACATTTTTTTATTTAGCTGTAGAGGGATTATAATGTTGATGATAGAAATGGCATAACCTCAATTTATTTTCTTTAATGTAATATTGTAACTTTTTTCTGTTGTTACTCCAAGCAATGTCAAGCAAGCAAATTCTATATGCATTTTATACGCATGTCATACGCAGTTCAAAAGAAGCTTATAGGTAGGTTTTAGCCATCACCCTTGCATATGTGAATAATAGAGATAAATATCAATAAATATATGAACATTTAAATATGCTAGTGCTTAGATACAGACCATATCAAAAGATGGAAACACTTGGTTTCACTTTTCTATATAGATAGATAAAGAAACCCATCTTGCTACTACTTTCAATTGTTTGCAGATATCTGCAGAGATCTGAGACTTTTCAGCAGATAGAAAGCTCACAAAAAGAATACATTTTGCAATAAATTGTGAAATGTGGATGTCCCCCTTTAACTTTTACACAAGCAAAAATAACTTTGCTGGCTGACACAAGGAGATTAGATTTTAGGTTGAATTATAAAATAACTAAAGATAAAAGTGTGTTTTTAAACAAACTGCTGTTTGAGCCTTTAATAAATGTAAAGTAATATATGGTTTTGTCTAAATTATGAGCCATTGTGATGACTATGCAAATGTGTGACTGACTAAATAAAGTTGTGCCTTTGTATTCTGTTGTAGGTTTTATTTTGAAAGTATAATTACGTCCTCAAGATTTATAAAAAGCACTGCTGAAATTCTGCCATTTCCCTGAATACTATCGGCTTCCCGTCTACTAATTCTTTACCATAGTCTGTTGTAATCCAAATGCAGAATTATGATCTAAACAACTTTTTTAATCCACAAACGTTTAACAAAACATGTCTTACCTGTTTGTATTATCTGTTACAACTAGAAACGGTTTACCTTTCTTTTCATTCATCCAGCTGCAGATGACTTGTACTGTACCTTTGACTTGTCTGGGAATGTTCCCACATGAGTCACTCTTAACCAGAAAACACTTTACACACTTCCTGCTCTAAGTCCACATGGATTTCACAATAACTCTGCTGCAAATAGATATCTGAAGCATTTATCACTGACCGCACAGTGGAGAGGACTGTTTAGAGGAAGGACATTATTTCTTTGATGCTGTTAGGACCTCCCTTGTTAAAGTATGTAAGTATTTTAGACATGTGGGCTTATTGTGTTTAGTGGACTGTACACTAACTAACTCTATCAGTTTCTCTTCACAGCAAGTGTGGGAGTTGAAGTTATCTCCTTAAAAAAAGTGACTATCATGACGAGCTTTATCACATGGATGTTACTGGCCATCTTCACAAAACATACAACAGGACACAAAGAGGGTAAGCTTTTTGCAGTTTTGAATAGAATTGTGACTCAATTTACATACTTATTACTTATCACTGTTTAAATAATATTATAAAGTATATTGATACAGTTACACAGTTTGTATAGCCAGTCAAGAAAGTAAATGTTTAAAAGGGAGATATCTGTGACCACAGTATGTATGGTCAATCGAGGTGAGAAGTGACAAATGGCTATTGGGCTATGGCTTACCTCTGTAAACCTACAGAGGTAAGCACTGCTGAAATTCTGCTATGTCCTACTGTTTTTGCTTTTAAAAGCTTTTTTAGTGATGACAAATTTGTTTCATCATTACTCAAATATCTGAGCTAAATATATATTTGATTATATTTGACATAATTAATACACAACTCTTAAACTAAAATTGACAACATAAGATTAAGATTAAGGCGATTATTGTCTTCGCTCAAAGTGCAACAAAAATTAAATGTCTCATCTAAGCCATGTCAGTCATTAGTTCAGTTGGTGTGTGTTCATAGTGCATGTAGCCCATGGATAAAAGCAGTTTTAGTCATGCTTAAGTTTTATACAATAGTTTATACATACTGTGGCGTATACTGTACTCATTTCTGTGTGGTTTTGTCAGGTTTACTCCAGTGTGGACCACAGGACATGAATCTGTCCAGTGCTACCCACTCACTCCTGGTCACGTGGGAGGATCACCCTTCATGTGTGTCTGTGAAGGATCTGACCTACGAGCTGCTGGTGCTTGTAGACCACCAACAAGTGCACTATGTAGGAGCTTGAACATGTTTCTGTCTTTTTCAAATAAAATGTAACTTTCTTAAATAATCAGATCTAAAATTGTTAGGAGGAGATCTCAGTGACAGCAGACCTGATAGGATCTAGTCACTCTTGGAGCTGGATCCCCTCTCTGCCTCTGGAATGTGCCTCTCACTCTGTGCGGATCACCTCCAAATATCACAACCACACCGGCCTGTGGATACAAGACACTATACCAGGTCAATGCTTCGGCCAGTTCATGTCAAAGAGGATTTATTGCAAGTTTACAGATAGATTACACACGTAAAGTTATCATGATCATGGAGCCAGTCTCAACACAGTCAGCACCGTTTTGAGATTGCCTCCTGATTCCAAGGCAAGATTGTTTTTTATCCACTCCTGAGTCTCCTCCTATTGGTTCGTCCTACGCAGATGTGCCTCGTTTCTTCACGCATCATCATCTTTTTCTAAATCGGCCCATTGTTGACAATTAGCTGATGTAAATCACATGTTGATCTTTAGATGCCCTGGCCCACATGCCTGACCTCAAGTGCATCACATGACTGACTGTTTTCTCTCCTTAGACATGATGTAGTGTATGCATGTCATCCTAACAGTATGTTACAAAAGTTCGAGTGGCCAATAACAATGGACCAAATACTATATAAATAAATTGACCAATCACGTCGGTTAGGCCACACCAATCTGACATTATCTATAAATATCCACTAACAGAGAGAAAAATACAACGACAATAAATACAATAAATTTTAAAAATGGTTAGAATTGACTGTCTGACCCTGTTCTATTATATGAAATAGGTCTTTTGGGGGAGGGGACTAAAGTTAAACTATTGGTCCAAGTAATATCCCACAAACTGCAATTTGATGTAGTTGCAGAGATCAGGGAAGGGACTAAATTAAAACAGTAATTATGAGAAGTGACCTAATTTACAATATATAACTTTTTTCTGACTTTTGCAGATTTTACAGTTACAGATTACACCTTTAATGACCACTAGTGTGTGACTTGCTCTGAAGTGATCTAAATAAATAAAAATCTGATTACAATGACACTAGATACCTTGATAGAAACATTTCCGTATGTTTTATATTGATTTTTTTTTTTCTTTCTAGGTCTGGAGCCTTCAGAGGTGATTGAGGTCTTTCCACAGGACCGTGTGTTTGCGGTGGGCAGTAGAGCCACATTCTGCTGCATTATCCCGTTGGGTGAAACCTTTGATAAAATGTCTATGGGGAACTACAGAGCTGCTCCTATGAACTCTTCTCAGATTAATAATCACACATATACCCTGACTGTGGACCTGCTGTGGCCTACAACCCACTCTGACGCTGATATCAAGTGCCAAACCCTCACCTCAGATTCCGGGGCCTGTGCACAAGTTGGCTGTGAGTATGTCTTCTCATTTGGTCGGTTCCCTTTTAGAAATCTTCACTGTGAATTATTGCCTCCATTATACTCTCTCTAACTTAATCTCTCTTTTCACTACGTTCATATAGGGCAGGGGACCTCAGGGTACCTCAAGAATTGATTTGATACAATTCGCAATACATGTCTCACGATAATATCACGATATGCCGATACTGCGATAATCAATATATTGCACATGATAACCAACGATATATCACTGTTTTTATACAATATTTCACTGAATGTATTTTCTTTAATAAATTTAGTAATTTAATAATAAGAACAAGTTGACTTTCTCAAAATAAGATTAAGAAAGTGCAGCCAGGTTTTAATTTTCACAATTTCACTAAGACAAGATGACGATTTAGATTTTATTACAATTTCAGTTGATATTTTACAGATTACTACTGTTGTCTTTGTCTTTATACAACCTTTTTCAAATTCAATCCAGTGCTCATCATAATAAATACTAATGTGGTGGATGTATACTGTATTGAATTTTCATTAATTGTTCATTTGTGTGTTGATTTTCCTTAGTCCCACCCTCTGACAGTGACCTCAAGTGTGAAACCCGAGATTTCCAGTCCGTGGAATGCCACTGGAGAGTCGGACATCAAATATCTACATTAACAACGTATTACAAGCTGCTTGAACAGTTAAGTATCACACTCAGACAAGTTTAAAGCTAAACTACCTGATTTCTTTGTCACTATATTTGAGCAAAAATAATGACATGACATTCAAATAAGAGAAGTCATCTATGATAAACTTAGACTTTGAGACAAATCCAGACTGCTGCTTGTTATTCTGATACTTCCTGGTTTGAGAAAGAGATGAAGGGGAAAGGGGAATGAGCCTTTCAAACTTTCAAACTTAGCTTTAAGGCACAATAATTAAAAAAGAAGATTGCATAGAAAATTTGAGGTTTAAAAGTCTTGTCTATGATCTACTGTGAATGTTTTACAGTGGGAATTATTAAGTCTTAAAAAAATGCTACGTTTAGGAAGTGTGTCTGTTTCTGTGGCTATATTTTTTGTTTTATTGCAATGATGTTTACTTTCAGACCATGCAGTACTAAGTCGAAGGGTAAATGCTCACAGAAGGTGCAGGTGGACTCTGGGGAGAGGAACTGGACTTTAACTGCACACAGTGAGCTTGGCACCATTCAGCTTACAGATACAGCTGACCTAATGGAGAGAGGTATGGCTTCTCATTTGAACAATATATATGCTCATCTTATCCCTGTGATTAAATCATATTTGTCTTTCAGTGCACATGTATGCGCCAGAACAAGTAAAGGTATCTGAAGTCAATGCCAGAAACGCCAGTCTACAGTGGGCATGGAGTGTGGAGCAGTATAACTTCCTCAATTTAACCTGTTTAATACAACTCAGTGACCATACTACCTATCCCCAGTCAGCTGATTTAAAGGTCCTATATTATGTTTTTTTTTTTTTTTTTTTTTTGCATATTTTCTACTGTAAAATTAGGTCAATATTTTACATTTTGCAACATCAAACACACAATATTTATCATATACAAGCTGTTTTTGTGGAGCTCCCACTTGGACTCAAAATAGGAACTGGGGTTTCCAAATAAATTCCAACCATTTTTTACTTTATACAAACAAAGCTTTTACACACTCCCTGCCAAAACACACATCTTCTCCAATCAGATATGTTGTTAAACCGTGGAGGCAACAAGGATTCTGTGGGTATGTTTGTTGATAGTGCAGGAGCAGGCGGGCCCACTTTGTAGTTTTCCCCAATTTATGACATCAGCTTATGGTCTAATTACTCAAACAAACTTGACTGAATGAAACATAACCCAACTTTGGCTATGACTAAATCCTCTGTGGGTTGTATTAAAATGGGTTTTGTTTTAGATCAAGGGACATAACTGTTTAACCAATCACATGTTCTAACTTGTTGATACACCCTTTATCTATCAAGAACTAGTATCCAGCAGCAGAAGATGATACTATGTGACACTTTATTAGGTACAGGTCTACCTAACAAAGTACCCTCATTCTCTTATTGTGTTACAGATTCCATACAGTGGTGTTGGTCTTAACTTGACTGTGCTAAAAGACCTGATACCGAACTGGACGTACACAGCCATGGTACAGTGTGCAGCAGTGCCACATTCATGGATATGGAGTGACTGGAGCGAACCTATCATGTTTCACACAAAGGGAGATAGTAAGTATTGTATGATTTCAAATGTTAATCACTTTATAGACATTTATATCTACAGCCTTTCTTCAACAGTCCCCGATGTTCTGGACGTATGGATGCACAAAAGAGATCAACAAACTGTAATCACGTGGAAAGTAAGTTAGTTTTGATTGAATGTGTAATCAAGTTTATTGTCTACTAGTGACCTGGTTCATTTTTGGGTGTGGCTGTGAGCTCAACTGAGATGCCTAATTGGTTGGTGTTTCGATCCCTGCCTAAACGGGTCATACCAAACATGGCATACCAGATATTTATGCATTACGCCAATATATTTTCAATGGTGGAGTGGTAAGCAGATTATTATTTGTGTGCAGTATCCTTAAACAGTGCAGTCTTTGTTGAGCTTTATTAAGTTAGTCTTGCCGTAGTTTTTACCCTAATAATTAAATTAAGGAAATGGTGTCTTAAGTTATCCTATTACTTTTGCAGATGCTAGAAGACCATCAGAGCCATGGCCCCATCATAGACTATGAAGTGGCGTGGATAAACTCAGCAGAAAAACAGGAGAATAAGATTTGTGTAGTTCATCCCAGTCACAGCATCGGCCTAAACCTCAACGCCTCTAATGAGTATATTGTCAAAGTTATTGCTAGAAATCGACATGGCAGCTCTCCCCCCACGCACATCGCTGTTTCAAACCAAGGTATGATGCCGTTTTAGCCATTACAGTACTGTGAAAATGTTGTAGGAAGATTTGCTTTGCTGAAAAGGTATAAAGCTTTCAAAAATATGGAATTTATTTTGGATCAAGTCATTTTTTTGAAGAAATCTTAATCCAGTCATGTGTCCACTTGTACATAATGTTGGTAAATTTGTGATCATTTTGATAAAAACAAAACCATTTGTGCAGTAGTTTACATTAATTTCACAGATTCCTTTACATCTTGTTGATTTTCATGATATTTTCAGATGCCCCCAAAGTGAATGTGTCTAGGATTAGAGGTGTTGGAAGTGGCTTCTTTCTGTCCTGGTCTGCCAGTAAGAGCGCCACCTGTGGGTACATTGTGGAATGGTGTCCAGCTTTAGGAGTCTGCAGCGTGGAGTGGCTTCGAGTGCCCGCTACTAACACCAGTGCAAGCATATACTCAGGTACTTTAGGATGAAACTACAGATGAAAAAGGAGGACTAACAACAAATTCAATTCAAGGTATTGGGGAATTTGTGTGATGTGTGGACAGTTGAAAACGTAATACATTGTGGCCATTCAGGTCTTCTTATGCTTTCATTGTAGGGTCATTTGGAGGTGTCCTGAGTAGTAGGGAGAGAAGTTGAATCAAAATAAGAACTAAAAAGCACCTCCACCAGAGTAGCTCATTTCCACAGATTTATTTATTCTTGGTCAAATGAAGGGGGCTATCAAGTCTTTTATCCACAGCAGGTTTTGTGTAAATTATAGTTGTAATATGCAAATTAATCTGTTCATAACAAAAACATTGCAAACATTTTCACAAAACAAAATCCACGTTTTGGATGGAGCCAGGTTTTAAATTCTTGGTTAACTCTGATGACACTTTAGATGAAAACTATAGATTTAATTTCTCTTTATTTACAGAAAACTTCAAAGACGGTGTGAGATACTTATTGTCCATCTACAGCTGCACAGGCGGAGCTCCAGTTATGATAGAGAGAAGAGAAGGCTACGTGACAGAGAAAAGTAGGTATTTCAAACCAATATGTTTCATTTATTTCAAATGATGTTAACTACACTATGTGCTACCTCTGCAGAGATCCCAGACGGCCTGTTTAAAAACCTGAGATGGCAGCAGAGCAGTTCAGATGTGCAGATTTCCTGGGACCCTATTCCTCTGACAGAACAGAGCGCTTTCATTCAAGGCTATGTTTTGTCCTCTTCACATGAGACCACAGTCATCAGATTCATCACAGGTATTCACTTATAATGTTTAAACAGCCATTTCAGCTATTTGCATATACATACAACAATCATATTAAAAACTTGTGGGAAATTTGACAAAAACCTGCTTTTTACAGATGATCCTGAGACCACAAGTTTGACTGCAAGAAACCTAAAGATAACTTCATACAAATTCACAGTCAAAGCACAGACCGCCATTGGAGAATGTGGCTCTACAACAATAGACGTCACCCTGAACTTACAAAGTATGTTTTTTACTCATACGTATTCTAGATTACAGTTGGCAGAACATTTGATTTGTGGGCGTAGTTTCTGGCGGTAGGAATAATGTAGCTTTCCTCACATTATATTAGCAGAAAAGGCAGCTAACGATCGCAAATTTGAGTATTTAATGCACTGTATATATTGTTTTTTAAGTTGATCCCATCTTGTTTGTAATTTCTTTAACAGCAGACAATGTGGTCAGTGCTATAGTGATCTCCCTGGTGACTGCCTTCACTCTTCTTCTACTCATCACTGTGGTTTGCTACAGACACTGGGCATGGTAGCTAGTTTCCTGGAAGTCAGTGGTACTCTCATGGTGCATTAGAGCTTTATGGTAACTCATTCTTGTGCTTACAGTATCCAACGGAAAGTGTACCCACCCATCCCTGAGCCAGTCCTGACGGGAAAGTGGCTGACTTCACAAGTACGTATCATGACTCTTTGCCAAAACATGTTTTTTTTTCCTCAGAACTTTGTTTATTGAATTTTGCATACAAACATAATGCACAAAGTTCTAAAGCAGTATGGACAGTGATTTTTTAAAACTAAAGAAAAAGCAAATCTCACATAATAAATAATGTCAAAACATGATTTTATCTGAAAATGTTAAATGGTCATAGGCAAAAAAGCTTAGAAATGCCTCCTATAATCTAATCACCCTTTAAAGCATGTCTGTCTTTGTTTTGCTTTTGTCACTATAGGGTGAACACAGTGTTGTGCCATATAGTCACCGTGAAGAACTTGTTGTCCCACAGCTGAACCACAAACTGCCTGCTTCAAGGGATGGATACATCTGTTCAAGGGACAAGCCTATTCTGCTCTCTCAAACTCCCCCAGATTTTAACAAGTGTCATGAAGGCACTGCTCAGCTGAGGCAAAAATATTCACAATGTAATGTGCTTTCTAACCCGATGTATGATCTGCTGATGTGTGAGGAGCTTCAGAGTCTATCTGAAGAAGAAGACTCCAGCGGGTACCAGCCCCAGATCTTCAAAGAGAGCTTTGATTTCAGCCAGACTGATGGGGACACTGACAGTATCATGACATGTATTTCTACATATATTGTTTTACCGCAGTAATATAGTAATATATTATGCCTTGATACACAGATAAATAACCCATTATATCAGCTACAAACATGCTGCATGAATTTACTATGTCAGTTATCGCTGATCTATACTGGCCCTATCTGTGGTTTTACCAAGAGACTCCAGTCATATCTTTATTTCCTGTCTCTAAACCAAACAGGGTTCAGGAAAAAAAACAATAGGGTCTACCAAAAGTGTCTGCCTGTGATAAGGCACCACAAATCTTTGCCACTCTTGCCAAGAGCATGCTCATTGCGGAGATGCTAGGTTTGCCCAGAATACAATCAACTATTGTATGGTCTGGGCACTGGGCACATGTACAGTATACATATGAAGTGAGAGTGCCTTGAGAGTCCTCTTAGAACATATGTACTGTATATATGGTCTCTTTTTGTAAAGCAAGTTTTGATTGTAAATGTAGTTTACTGTTACACTTTGTTTGCTGCAAAAGCATATTCCTTTGTACGTCAACATTGCTGATTTTGTTTCTGTCTTTAAAGGCAGCACATTGCTTAAGGATTAGTCACTATGAGCTGATGGTGAAAAACACTACAAAAAGCCACAGTGTGTGCATGAAATGGAGAAGTGTTTTCCTGATAACTGTTTGTCATACTGACTTCACAATGACCCTGGTTAAATGTTTTTATGTAGTTGCCTCTGGTCGGTATGTTAATATCAACAGTAACAATACACATTACACTGCTCCTCAAGTAAAAGCTAATGCATTTACTATCTTATGATCAAACCACTTAAAATGCACACCCACAATGTACGGATAATGGACACAAATTAGTCATTAAGTGAGAAGTTTTCATCTGAGAAACAGAGATGGAAAAATGCCTGAAATCTATACATTTGAAGCTACAGTGACTTCAGAATAGTAGGCCTATAACTCAACTACAAGAAAACGTAACTTGCTGCAGTGGTACAGTGTTTACTTTGCCTTCCAACCATAGGTTTGAAACCTGAGTGCATAGGCCTACTGTTGAATTTGTGGTCTTTGGAGAGGATGTAGGTGAAGAATGGCAGCCACGTTTTCTGTGCCCACAGAGCATGTAGTTTACCACCACTGGGTGTGAATTATTGTTTTTCAAAGGTTAAAACCCAGGAACATCTGTGTGAGACAAATGTATTAAGGCTACCCGCTTATGTTTTATGTTTTGGAAAAAAAAATGTCCAGAAATAAACTGTGTGGAATGTAAATTTAATATGGATGCAGTCTCATGCAAAACCAGTAATAAATACTTCACACTCCATTTTAAGAAATATATAGTCTACTATTTCACTGAAGTGAGGTTGTGCATTATATCTACTACAGCTATGAGTGGGAATAGGCAGTAGGCACCCCCCTACGCACAAGACAGTTCTAGGATTGACAAACGTGCTTTGAGGGAAAAAAAAGTTTATAAGAGGCTCACTTTTCATTAATTGTTGTTGCTCTGTTGTAAAATAAAAATACGGTTAAATAAAAAAAGTAGCCTATTTGCTACCGCCTACCGGCATAAATAGAATTTTATGGCAACATAAAACGGAAAGTGTTTACTGTTGCCATAGTAACTGAAGGCCCTGTGTTTGCTTAGCTTACACAACAGCATCATTTTAGCCGCATGCAACGACCTTTTAAACAACGTGATATCAACCTATAAGTAGGACTATTCATTTTCATAATGTTTGGAACTCAAAAAAACAGATGTCGGGAGTTCAGGGGGCCGACGCCTCATGCAGTCGCTGTGGTAAGAGCCATAAATGTCGTGGTGTTTTACTAAATTGTTCTGATGGGCTGAATATGGGCTGCCGCCATAGAGCATATAAATAATGCCGCTTGACAAACTAGTCAAGCCATCTAGCCAAATACAAGTAATGCTACATTTTGATTTTTAGCTAGTAAGACACCCACTAGCACAAGCCACTTTGTCAAAATGTTTAATTTTAAACAACTTAATAAGCCTAACTTTTTCAGCCTTCTTAAAATGTCTAGAATGTATTCTCACTACTCATAATAACAGTCATAATTAGAACTTTTCATTGAAACACACAAACAACATTTAACATCACATACAAAATTTAAACTCAAATGTTTTATTTTACATAACTGTGGCTATTAAAAAACTAAAAAAGTAAAGCCGTCGCTTATTATTAAATGGCCGTTTAACTAAATTTTTTGTAACTTTTATTTACAATTGTTGCTGCTGGCTCAAACAGTGGGTCAGGATCATTGAGGTATATATAACAATACACTCAATGGTCAGAATCCAAAAGCAAGTCAGGCCTGGGTTGGATGAAGGCTAGTTTAATTTTATGGATTAACTACCGAGCTAAATAGGATATTAAAAATAAATTTACTACGAATTAATATGTCATGCTGATTTTTTTGTTTTGTTTGCAGAGGGCCAAGTTCCCCTCCCTGAAGCCCCCAGACTACTTGACCTTGGAGAGACAGAAACTAGAGGCTGGCAGAGAAAAGTATGCAGAGTTCTCCAAGTACCAGCAAACATGGGACAACAAAAACTCATGGATCCAAAGATCAGATCGACACTTCATCCAGAGCAACATCCAGAGAGAAGTCAAAGCAGCTCTCAACCAACTCCAGCTGAGCATTGAGGAGAGAAGGCAGAGGTTTGTCCGCTGTTACCTCATCTAGTTTTATTATGCAATTTTTATCATATTATAATGTTTGTTTCCAAGTCAAAAAACACATTTACTGTAAAAAGTCAAATGCCAAATCAGTGAAATAACTTCTACCTTCACTTTATGCTTTCTAACAATGTGAGTTTTAAACATACAACTAGTGACAAAATATTGTGAGTTAAAGTACAGGGCAAAGATCTTTAGTGAGTTGTAACTGTAAAACTTGTTTGAAAAAAGTTCAATTTCTGCCTTAAAATCTGTTTAAACTTACAAAATATAATTTTTCTGCTATTTTGTGTGCAATAACTCACAACAGTTTGCTAGTATGACATTAGAAGTGACAAATGACTTTTTACAGTGGTGTCATATTTTGTTTAGTTTAGCCTCTTTTACACAGACACCGAAAAGAGAGGGCACCTAATTCCTCAATAAGATGATTTCAATGACTATCGCATTTCTTCATGATATCTAATCTAGAGGTAAACAAAACTTGGGTGAAAAAAGACACATGCCCCTATATTTATCACATTTTTTTTCTTTTATTTTGGTAAAGGTTGGGCAGGATGTTGGAAGCAGAAGAAAAACATTACATGAAGGAGATAGAGGAGAAGAAGGAGAGGACTGCTCTGGAAAAACATGCAAAGATGCGAGATAGAGCCAAAGCCCTGAGGGACAAACGGGAAACTGAAAGACAGCAGCTGGTGTCTGCCAAACTGGAGCAACTTTTCATGTAACTTGAAATGAAATTATTTAGTTATTAGTACAGCATAACAGAAGTCACCTGAGAAAAAATTAGACTGATGTCACCTGTGGGCTGTATTATAAGGGTTTTTGTTTTAGAGAAGGAACTGTTTAACCAATCACATGCTTTCGTAGGACAGGAGCACTCTGATTGGTCGATACATTCTTTATCTGTCCAGAACTAGAATCTATCAGGAATAATGGGAAGGAGCAGTATCATTCAAACTCAATGTTTTTAGACACATAATGGTTACGGTGCAGCTTTAAATTCTCTAAGTTGTTAGATAGGATTTGTGACTCTAAATTTCCCCTATTGAATGAATATAAAAGTACATAGTTGCATGTTTGAGTAGTTGTCCACTGTCCAGGTTACTACCCCGCCAAAGGCCCATAGTTGCTGATATTATCTCCAGTCACCCATGAGCGCTAACAGGAATAGGTGGAGTAAAGTTGACGTTTATGTAAGTTTTAAATAATTTTTGCCATTTTCAGAAATCAATGTGAAGAAATCCGTACTATTCAGAGCAAGCGGCGTGAAGAGGAGGCCCGGACATACTGGGCGGCTCAGGTCCAAACGAAGCAGGAGCAGCAGCGCCACCAGCAGGAGAAGGAGCGACAGTACACAGAGATGTGTGAGACCATTCGACAGACAGATGAGCAGAACGATAGAGAACGTGCCCAGAGCCTGAGAGAGAAGACCACAGAGCACATGAACCACCTGGCAGAGCAGATAGGATACGCGGAAAATAAACGACTACAGGCTAAACGGCTCAAGGAGGAGGAGGCGCAGCTACTTGTGAGATTTAGCACACAAACTACTTATTTATGTATTTATTTAACTCGGGTGGTAAAACAGATTGCCCCCTTATTGGAAGGTTGGGAGTTATATTGGGTAATGACTGATCCAATTAATGAGTTATGGCTTTCCCAGTGACTTACTTCCATCTAGTGGCGTAATTTAGGTAGTTCACTGTGGCATGTAAAATAATTAATCCGAACAATAGGACGAAAAATATAAATTGCCAGGTTGAATTTGCTAAATGCTTGATTTTTGAGAGTTTTATAATGGCTGTAATTTTGTATTCTCAAACTTACTATAATTAGTAATAATTATAGTCTAATTTTAAATCAGTAATGCAAATAAAAACACTGTACCAGCATTTACACTGTTTTTATATTCAGTAGACCTATTTTTGACATTACAACATTAGAACTACATTTGTATTTTCAACTTTTACGGTGGACAGGGGGTCCCGGGTTACTCTCGTTATAGTTTTGGGGGTCCCGGTTTAAAAAGTTTGGGAATCCCTGCACTAGTAAACAAACCATGACTATAAAACTGACATTTCCTGACGCCCACCCAATATTAAAAACTGGTACAATTTCATTTTCAATATTTTTAGCCAGTGTTTAACCCTAGAAATGAACATGATGATTCTTTTGTTTCTCAGCGTGAGCAGAGGGAAATGTTGAGGTTACAGGAACGACGTGAGCAGCAGCAGAAGGTCAAAGCCCAGCAGACGAGGAGGAGGCAGCTGGACCAGGGCTACATGATGAAGATCAGACGCCTCGCCAAGAAACAACAGGAGGAACTGGCTCTGGACATGAGTATTCTGGAGCAGGTCCTTTCTCAAGAGACGGACGATAAACAAGAGGCTGCTCAAAGGAAGGTACGCACTACACAGTTAAAGGGACTCACAAAAATTAAGCCAGCAGATTGTGGAAGTTAATCATTTTTACTGTGATGTGCTCTGTCCCAATAGTTTTGTCACAATACTGTTAGTTAGCTGGTATTTAGTTATTTGTAAATAAAAGTGCATTAAACTATGTTGTTTCTAATCCATAGGACCAAATAAAAGTGATAAACTGCCTCAAAAAAAGTAGCAATGCTATCTCAATTAGACCTCTAGGTGGTGCTAGAGATCCCTTATTTACCATCTCCAGGTCAATATAAATCCCAGGGTGTCACATCAACTCTCTTTGCTATTTTTGCTCAAACATTCTATCCAATCTACTTTATTTGTATAGTACATTTTTGCAACTATACTGCAGCCATACCAATGCTTCTTTTTTCTAACAATATTTTTATTTTATTTATTTATTTAATACAGGGACAATACATATTAATCAACATTTCTGTAAATATGCCAGAGTTAGCCAGAAGGCTATTTTTCAGCTACAGTCCCTAGACAGATGTTAAAAGTCACCCTAAAACAACAAGAGTAAAATTACATATTTACAAGACAATATTACAATTACAGAACATTTAGTAAATCCAGGACATTCTGAACTGACTTACAGGAAATGCTATATGTTATACTGTTCTAACACAAACAAAAAGTGCAGCCAGTGCAAGTGAACTGGTGTCCAAAAGAAGGAGGGGCGTTGGAGTCCATGACTAAACCAGGACTAAATCAGTACTGAACCAGGTCTAACAAAGTTCTGGACCAGGACAGAAAGGGCCTAGCTGTTTCCTAAAAGATGAGTAAAGCAGGTATAAACCATGACTAAACAACAAAAAGTGGTCCAAATATATACAGTAGCCAGGAACAAACTGAGACTAAAACAAGTTCTAAGCCAGGACTATCTTTAGGTTAAAACTGGGTCTAAACTGGATATATAGGGTTATTCTCTGCTGAATTGAAAGTAACTGTCAGCTAATTTTATTTTTAAGCCCTGTCCAAAAATATCGAAATGAAACATGTCTGTTGCTTTGAGGGAACATTCTCTCCAGAACACAGCTGTTACCCTCCGTAGGTGTGACGTTAGCGTGTGCAAAAGACGCTCTTTGCTTAATTATTGCCATTTTGGTGTCCGTGGTAATCATTACCCACCACTTGAAGCACGTTTGAAGGATTGGTATGGGGAAAATGTCAAAACACTTTGTGTGGGACTGTCATTTATTTCACATTAGAACAACTCCTGCTGCTGCTCAGGAGCGGTTTTAAACAAGACAAATCACTGGAGTTTTTAATGGATTAATGCTGTTCATTTTTTATTATAAGGAGGAGAGATAGTTTTGACATTTAAGTGTCAAACCAGTGTGTTAAGTATGTCTTTTGACAGAAGATGAGTAAACACACAGAATCAAGACTTCAGTAGGGCCAAAAATTTCAGCTTACTTCCATTAGGTGATTGGAGCTTATCACAGCAACTATGGGCCTTAGGCAGGGTAGACAGTGAGCAGTTTGCTGCACACACATACATTTATACCACCATGCATTCAAACATCTAACTTTTATCCAACTCAGATGATTGCCTGATTTGAGAATGAAACCCACAACTTCCTTTTGGTAAGCAGCAAAAGCACTAACCTCTTGACATGTTTTCTTACTGTGTGTACATGAATAATTGTATCCCATTACTGACTTTTTGAAGTTTATGAATATCTGCAAAAAACTTTATTAAATAATTGCATTCAAACTTACCAATTGTATGT
>JAVQKG010046761.1:0-12973 GCA_036025885.1 Hypseleotris bucephala
CACAGACATTGACAAAAACAATTTATTCTCACATTCATTCACTATGGGACAGTTAAGAGTAAATGCAGACTCAAACCCAGGGAGAACATAATTGTATAAAGTCTCAACAATAAAAAAAAGTAACATAGAACTAGTAGAAAGCATCAGGATAGTAGACCTCCGCCAAGGCAGCTCGATCCAGATTCAAATCACTCCCAAAATCAAATATACTGTTCCTTGGATCATTTCTAACCTTTCATAAAAATGTCAACCAAATCCACTTTTTTTTTTTGAGTGAAGTGGCTTACAGATGCAAAGACAGCTGGACAGATGATATCAAAAACACCAAAATTACATAAGAAACAAACTAAAAATCTATTTACCAGTATCGCGTATGGAAAATTCAAACAAGGAAATATTAGTAGCAGTGTATCGGCCGTCCCCAGCCACAGTCCTAGCATAATTATAACATATCTTGAGCTAATGCTGGTGTTAATTGGAGGCATTGATCTGTGAAAGACTTTGCTTATGAAGTCTTGTCTCTTGACTTTGACTTGAAGGACTATATGATGGAAAACTTCCTCAAGTCTCCAGTGATAATAGTCATTAGAGCTGAGCCGTTTTAAAATCTTACATTGGCACATGGTCAAAACAGTAATAAGTCCTTCACTTGACACCATCCAAAGACAAATCTCAATCAATTTTTATTCCAGTTTCAAACAAGGGGTTACAATAGGGGTGGGCGATATGTAAAAGTTTGTAAATAAAACATTCAAATTCCGGAATGTTGTCAACTGGAGGCAAAACCATTATACATTTCAATGGAGAAATTAGCATTAACCACAAAATATGACAAATTACGATGACTTTAGCAAATGACAACCACTCTGCTACATGTAGGTAATGTCAGAGTGGTTAGGAAACATTAGTGAATGTACCTCACATTGTGTTTTTCTATTATATGTTCAGAATCATTCTATCCCTCACCACAAATCACAGATAGAATGATTCTGAGCATATAATGGAAAAACTATTGTGGTCATCAACATTTCTGTAAGGACTTGTCCAGTAAAACCTAAAAAATTAAGAATTTTACCTCCAGTCAAAAGTCTAACTGTATACTAATGTGTACATTAAATAAACATACAATGTGAGGTACATTCACTAATGTACTGTGACATTACCTACATGTAGCATAGTGGTTGTCATTTGCCAAAGTCATTGTAATTTGTCATATTTTGTGGTTCATGCTAATTTCTCAATTGAAATGTTTTATGATTTGGCCTCCAGTTGACAACATTCTGGAATTTAGAATGTTTTGTTACAAACTTTTAAGGGCTCTATATGCAAATATTTGTATTTTTTCTTGAGATTTGTAGTTTTGTAGATTGTATAATGTGTCTTAAATGTTTATTGTTTGCACCATGGATCTGAGAGAAACAACTGACAATGTTTACTTTGAAATCACAATTTTTATGAAGATAAGATCACAAATTTGACTGACATGATTTTAGTTGACTTTTTGATCATACCACTTCATATTATGAAAAGGAAAATAAATAGTATTAACACTGGCATTGTTACAGTAAAAATGACAGTGAAGAACATAAATGAATGCACTGTATCACGATTCAACCATCTTCCCAGATTAGCTCGATCTTCCATTTTTCTCACCATATCACCCACCCCTTGGTTACAGCACGTTTTTCAATATTGATGAGAACAAAGTATAATGGGGAGATTGCGTAACTGTTCCCACTAACAGTATACATTTTTAAATAGAGGTCAGTCCTGGCCTTAACTTACATCCATGCATGCATTTTAACAGCAATGTAAAGCTTTTTACTGCATTCTAATAAGGCTAACCCATATAAATAATGTTAATTGAATTTAATTGGTCAGACCCAAGGATACAGTTACATTAGAAAAACAATTGCAAAAAATTATAATGAAAAAAATTATAATCTTCCTCCCATTATTCAAAGTTATGAATGTGTCTAAATTGCCTTTCAGATAGGTCTAAGATGTCCAAATACCATCCTAGATTTGAACTAAAATTGAACTAAAGCAAACTAAATCAGGTCTAAACCATGACTAATTCTAATTTTGGTCTGAATGTGCCCCAAATTAGGATTAAATGAGTACAAAGTAAGGTCTAAAATGAAACTAAATTAAGACTTGAAAGAATCAACCAAGACTACGATCTCTGGGTGGAGTCTGTATGTCCTCCCTGTGTTACTGTGGGTAACACCACCCAAAGACATTCATGTGTTAGAAGAATTATAATTTATATTTGCCCAATTTTCAGGTTGTTGTGTACCCCGCCTCAGGCCCATAGTTACTCAGAAATTAAATGAAAAAAGTGGCAGAAGCGGAATGAATGACTACAATGAAATTCTATATACCTTCACAGTACCTTTTCCTCTATTTGACAACCACTGGTCTAAGTTTATCCTCTTACCGTTACTTCTGACCATTCCCGACTTTTATAATAATAAGTCTTTGGTCACCTTGTTCCTGTTGCCATGGTTTTCACCTTTAGGTCTGATAAACTGGACACAAGGAAATGTCACCACTGATCCATCTGATCTCCAGCGACAACTGACCTCATGACGCAAAGACCTACGGGTTTGACAGTCGGCCATCTTGAAAGTCAACCTCCCCACACTGCAAAATTTATTAGTTAAAATCTGAAAAGAAACTATTAATTTTGGCCGTGGATTAAAATACTTGCCCCCAGGGTTGTGAGTTTGATTTCGGATAATGACATCTTGCCGAATGTCACCCCCCACTATTCTTTCTGTTTTCCTGTCAATCTACCAGTCAAGTAATAACTAATTGATCAAAATCAGTAGTTTTATAAATACTGGGACAGGACACCACAAAAGATTTGAATTGGGCTGGGCAAGAATATTTCAGTGAAAAATAGAAAGAAATGTCAAAAAAGAAAACAAAATTGCAAAAGTAACAATAAATGGATGGACAAATAATTTTAAAAAATGATTGAAACACCAAAAAATGATGAGATTTATTACAAAAAACTGTGCTAAATCAGACCAGAAATGTGGCTTGGATCCATTAAAAAAACATTTGAGAACCAATGTCATAAATTACTTGTGAATGAATGTGAGAGTCAATGGGGGTGTGTGTGTCAATGTGTAAACCCTGCGACTAACTGGCCATTGCCCATGCTGTACCCCACCGAAGGCCCATAGTTGGCAGCATATGCTTCTTACAGTCTTGTTGAGACTCTTAACAGCTAAAGATGTGCCCCAAATGAGTAAGTGTGAGAGTGAATAATTGAGCCTCAACATGTCAACCCTGCGATTAACTGGGTATGATCCAGGCTCTACCCCACTTAAGGCCCATAGTGGCTGAGATAGTGGAATAGTGGATAATTAATCATTTAAACTTGTAAATGTCATCTACACAGAGTTTAAAAAGATGAATCTTTTCAGAAAAAATACTTCTTGGCCTAACTTCTGAGTTGGTGTCACTTATGGTATTTCAAAGGCTATTTTTGTGTCAATTTTTATTTTTAAGTAAGATTAACCTGTCAAATTTTACAGTGTAGTGCAATAAGTTGATGAAAACCAGGCCTGGGCTCAATCCGACATTTTTCGCCTCGGGGGGGGAAGAAGAAAATGTCACCAAAGGCCCTTCAAAAAAACATGACAACAAAAAGCTCTCGAAGGCACGCTGTCGCCAAGTCGGCCATGACATTTCTTCTATCTCTATATCAACCTGAAAATAGCTCATTCAACTCGAACACACAGCACGGATGAATAAATCACAAACGTATTTAAATATTCATTGTGGAGGAAGACGAGAGAGCGGAAATACAGCTTCACACATATCAGAAAAATAAATTAAAAATAACCAAACAGGACACCTTGAGGTGTTGAATATATCAAATTGTGGCTTGGAGGTAGTCAAACATAGAGAAGTAGAAGCTTGTAGAGAGATGATAGCGCTGGTCAGGCTTAAAGCTAAAAACTAGACTTGATAAGGATATGTATCTTGCTAATTCAATTATAAAGCAGGCAAATGTTAATGCAATATAGGGATTGAATTTGCCGGTAGATATTAAAGCATAATCATTGTATAGTTAGTGATATAGTGTATAGAAAAATAGGTATGTATTTTTGAAATGTCGAATAGTTACATTGATTTTCATTTGACGTTTCAGTGGGAGAGAGTTTAATGGTGTATAAAAAGGTGAAATGTATTAGTAAAGTCTAGAAAGAGGTAGCGTTTTTTATTTAGCATGAATTAAACTAGTCCACTCTTCCTGTCAGCTGACCCGTCTCTCAGCCAATGGCATTCTACTTCTCCAATGACACCGCCAATGATTATTCCGCTGTATAAATTGAAATGCAACTAAATTTGAGCACCAGCCATCTTCAACCTCATGGCCACTTTAGAAGCAGCACCATCTCACTCTCCTCCATCACCACCTCAGAAGCAGAACCATAGGTCTGATTAATCAATTATTGAAAAAAATAATTTACAGACTGTAAAACATGCCATTTCCTCAGATAAAAATGTTTTACACCCACGCAGAGCAGTTATAAAGCCTAAATTGAGAAAAAAATATACACATTTTTCATTGAAGACAAAAAACCTCTATAAATATGCTCTATCCAGACGTCCACTATTTAATCAATTAATCACACAAACAGTTGACAGATTAAACTCTTAGCAAATTAATAGTTAGTTGCAGCCCTAAAAAAAAATTTAAAAAAAATTGTATTTAAATTGTTTTCCTCCTCATGGTTGGTCAGTTGCTAGGTCATTGCAATTGCACACAAACCTATGTAAATATCCTATTTATGTACACTGTATTTGCTGTAATTGTACGCCTCCATTGTATGTACACAACGTAATTAAACAAATAGATGAACTCCTTTTTGACATGTGGCTTTCATTTATACATGCAGCCAATGGTCACTTCTTTATTGCAAAAGCATAGCAACTGTATATAGGAGCAACACACAATAGCTGTGAGGGGTGAGGTACAATTAAATAGCAGTGTATAGAATTATCCTACTTTCTATTGCATGCATTTTGCCTGAATTCTGCCTTGTTGTTGGTCGTTTGTGGCTTTATTTTCACAGCTAGTATTTGAACTGGGAGAATGGGGATCCTGAGGAGTTTGGTCAATGATTTTTTTTTAGCGCTAGGGCTGAAGAAAACAGGCTACAATCAAAACTAGCTCTGAACATGCTGGGTCAAATCACAGGGCTGGCACACGCAACAGAAAAGCAGCACTAATGGCATTGAAGTAGTCAGCAGGAACACATAGGCAGGAGAGGGGAGCATGTAGTGGACTGAGGCTAAGTAAGCTACTGGATTCTAAAGTCCTGGAGATGTGCAATTTATGGCAAATACAATAATGTTATGGTGTTTTATTGGACAGAGTGAAAATAATGGTCCAATCCAATGGGAAAAACAGGTGTAATTTAAAGTCCTTTGTTGAGTCTAGTTTTGGTTTGGTCTTGATTTAGTCCTGGCTTGATGCTAGAGTTTAGCCCTGATTAGCCTTTAGGTTTTGAAATACACCCAAATTTTGACAGGTAAATCCAATCCAGTCTACAATTTTTATCTAAATTTCCCTCGACCTGTATTCAGAGGGTAGCTGGTTCGAATCCCAGTCCAAGCGCATATTTTCGTGTCCCTGGGCAAGACACTTAGCCACATAGCCAGTGAATATGGTTGTGCGATTGGTGTTTCAGAGGTGCTGTAGTCACAGACTGGCAGCCTCGCCTCTGTCAGTGTGCCCGAGGGCAGCTGTGGCAAGTTGCTTACCACCACCAATGTGACTGTAGAGTGAATGAATAACTGTCAAGCGTCATCTAGAAAAGTGTAATTCTTTATCATTGCATTATAATTGTTTTCCTTGAACATGGTTATTCATTGCATGTTTTTCTACTATAACAGCACTGTTGTGGTAAGCTCTTGTTGGTCTGACGCCAAGCCAAGGTCTAAGTATGTTAATGAACTTTATATGAATAATTTGCACTATGTCATTCACTGATTCAACAAAGTGGGCTTGAAGAGTGGTTTAATTACTCAGCACTTCTCGCACTAGGAGCCCTTTACTGCCTATAGGATGCAGAAGTAGCATAGGAAACTGTAGCAGAGACGCATAGGGAGGGAAAGGCACTTGAATTGAATGCATAGATAGAAGGTTATGCTCAGTGAGTGGATATGAATGGAGTAGCTGGCACATATTTGCATGAACAGTGGAATGTAAGCAGAGGTACAATGAAGATATCTCAACAGCAGAAAGACTGTACAGAAAGTGCTTTACAGTTTAGAAAACACTATGTACCAAAGCAAGAACAAGAGTTGATGTCAAGTCAAAAAACGTGGTAGGATTAGACCAAGGTAAAGCACTGCAAATATATTTATACAACCTGGTGCAATCTTGCAAATGTCTCTTTGCTGACAAAAAAGCCGTTTAGAATGTTATCAAATCATCAGAGAAAAATACTAGATACATAATGTGAACTTTAAGAAACTGCAAACTCAAGAACAGGGCTAAGAAAATCCTAAAAGACAATACTCACCCAGGACATGAACTGTTTGCCCTCCTGCCTTAAGGGAAAATGATACAGGAGCCTTAAAAGACAGACTAACATTTGTCCAATAAGCACTTGCACTTACAGAACTAACACTGATTTAGGAGCTATTTTTAATTTCAATATACTTGACAAAAGAATAAAAATGACGATAAAAGCTTTTGTTTCTTAAATGTCCACTGACTTTTCATATATTATGCTTCAAAAATTGTTTTATTTATGGGCACACTTTATTTTACATTATCGCTTACCTCCATTGTATCTACCTCATTAAGTACAATGTAATACACTATGTAACAAACTGTAATAACTTGTAACTACATTGGACCTGCATAATGGTTTAGGTTAGGTACAGTGTAGTTACATGGTATTGCGGTTTGTTAAACAGTGTAGATACAATGTAGTTAAGGGATAATGTAAAATAAAGTATTACCGAATAGAATAGTAATCCATAAATACAAAATCAACCACATTTGAAATCTATGTAATGCAATGTAGTACAAGCGCTGAAACCTATTTTGGATGCAATATTCTTCCAAATGTTTGCCATCCAATTCTAACCAGCCCATTATGCAAATAAGTGGTTGCAATGTAATCACTACCTTTAGTCAATTCACCTGCACTGGCCTAGTCACTGTACAAAGACAAACACAATTACATCCAAGCCAGGTGTTTGCTCTAAATATACGGCTAATTAAAATTAATGAGATTTACTGGGAAAAAAAATAATTCAGTCCTTTCTGTTTAAGCTGCTTATCCGCAACTAGAGAATATACAGGCGTCCAATGGTTTTGAATCGGATTGAATAACTATATGCTTTACTTCTCGATAGCTTCACACATGGGCAGTCTAGACTATTAGGGAGGCTTGGTATACGCTCAGATGCACGCGGCGGCTAAGGTTGCTTACTTTCCAACACAAGCTTAAACACACAGCGGCTTCAATGGGCGGGAAATTTCTGATGCGAAATGTTTGACAGCACGCAGAGATGCCCAGGCGAATGAAGTGATGCAGGAACACATAGAAAAACATGAGGCGGAGGGAGAATAGGGATCGATAGAGTGTAAAGGAATTTATATGTGAATGTATGATGGTACAAGGGAGATTGGAGATGGGGGTGGGAATATTGAAGTGATTAGCATAGTTGGTACAGGTAGGGAAGAAAGAAAATGACATATAAGAAGTTAGATGGTAAAAACCAAAGGTGGGCAAGCTTTATTCAAAAATTTACTCAAAAGTAAAAGTAACACGTGGAAAATTCAACTACAAATGTACCCAATTTTAAATGTATTTTATGGAAAAAAAAAAAATGTATGGGAAAAAAGTAAAAGTTAGCAAACTATGTAGATTTTTGCCAAATGCTTTTACACAAAATCCAGAGTAAAATAGGAGGTATATTTATAAATATGCAAAAGGTACTAAAAGGCTTAAATGTAAATTTAAAATGTGAAGGTCTCCTTTCATATAGAGCGATTCTTGACACATAGATTGAGTCTATAAACCACCTCTGTGCCTCTGAGTACAGCAATCAACTTTACAGCAGTGAGATTCTCCTTCAAAAGTACTTTGTATTAAAAAAATAAAACATTGAAAAGACCAATGCTGCACATATAAAGTGAGCAAACAGCAAAATAAAAGACTGAATGACAAATTTGCACCAGGAAAATATACATTTTCAGTCCATGTAAATGTTCACCCTCATCTGGAGCGTAAAAGTAAAAAAATACAATCTAGTTCCCCTTTTCCTTATTTACATTCACGGAGATAGCTCAGCACCTCTTCGCAAGACTCTGGGGTATTCTTGCTTAAGTAAAGATTAGGGGGCTGTGTTTGCTTACATGTTTATGGGGAGTGTCTGTGCATTTTTCTATTATGGGAATATGGGACAAGGCGCTGTTTATAGACTGCCCGGCTGTCATATGGGACTGCATCAAATAGTACTCAATAAAGTGGAGGTGTAGTGTCTGGTATGACTGCAGGTGTGCTGGGGTAGAATTAAATTATACGCAATTTTTCAAATAAATAATGGGCCGTAAGACACCAAAGTGCATGCAACAGTGAAGGTTGGATCAGTGAATCTCTGCCATAAGGTTTCATGGTCAAATTCGATTGTGAGTATGAGACTATAGGTGTGTATACAAGCTCAATGTCATGATTTGGAGTACTGGACTAAATATGAATAGGTTATCATTAGGGCTGTCAACTTTAACGCGTTAATAACGCGTTAATAACGCGTTAATAACGCGTTAACTCAAGAAGAATTTAACTGATAATTTTTTTAACGCGCAAAACCGCAATTCAACACCAAGTATGAGAAGGGGAAATCATGGCATTGTGAGTGAGTGAGTCTTTGTAGCCTATTTTGCGCAGCTCTGATGAAGAACATAGGCCTGGATATAAACTATGCAGCGAGTTTAGGCTAAGAGACATGGATCTGTGCCCTTTCTAAACTATGTGGACTGGAATCTGTCCGTGCGCACTGCTCTCTTAGGAGAGAGCGCAGCAGAGCAGGGACCAGAGTGCACGTAATGACAGACAGATCACGGTTGTTTTCTGCTGTTCTTTAGCTACAGAACAGCGTTTATTTTATTTCAGTTGGCCTCATATTCACGGAGAAACACGCGCAAGGAGTCACTGAAAATAGACATTGCCTGTTTAATGGCTTTGATCCAATACGCGGACCGCAATACGCTCATAAAGCACATCTCATTTATGTTGTTGTAATTAATAGAACATAAAACACGAGTCCACACGTCCAGACCAAAGTTGCTGTAGTTCTTAGTGTTTTCTGAGGCTTCTGCTCTGTCTACACGCAGGCCAGGCAGCATGCTGCTCAGAGTGGAGTGTGCGCTGTTGGGACAGGGGCAAAAAGAGCAGATTCAGGGACTGGGGAACCCTAACAAAAAAAATCTGTAAAAAAAAAAAGAAATATGCTTTAGATGCAACTCCTGTTAAAAATGCAGCTAAAAAGTAATAAACTAATCCTTTTAATGTTGTTGATAGGCTAAAGCCTAATCATATATAGGCCTAATCAGCATCTAAAACACACCAGAATATAGGAAATTACAAATGATTTGTTAAAAATGCTTAGACATTTCACACCATGTACTTCCTTAAAAAACATTTGATTTTCCATTTACTTAGTACCATTTTATTGGGGTAAAACAGAACTAAGCCAGGGCTAAAACTCAAACACAAATTATGACCCCAAAAATAATCCTTGATACCAATGGATGAAGGACTACAGAGGATGTTTGCAACCATTCAATAACTAGTGTCTGACAATGTCACACTCAATAATAAAGCAGCCTTGAACATAATAAAGACCACTACTTCTAGTCACTTGCTCTTGAAAACAGCATTTCTAGTCAGTTTTCTTTCTTAGCTAGTGACTAATGTGCACATCAGAAATCTTCCTTATCCCAGAACACTTCTTTATATAACAGACAAAGCTATCTCGATAAATCAATAATAGACAAAAACCAGCGTATAGTATTGTGGTTAAAATGTATATGTAAAAAACATTTAAAGCAATTCCTTCTTAATAACATATACCACTAGTTCTTACCAGTACCATAGTTTGAGAACCACTCCACTTGTTCTCTTGAATCTAGGTAGACATTCTGCTTTAATATACATATAGTGTATTCTCTGTATTGACCCATAAACCTGCCTTAGTGCTGCTTCCATCCAGTTATAGACTTGTTCTTTTTTCTCCTCATCAGATGGGGTCACAGTTTGGAGCTGCTGTTGTGTGGACAGAGGCTGCTGCTGTTTTTCCCTCTGGCCCAGGACAGAGCCTTGTTCCTGGGGAAACTCAGCCTCAAACGGGCCTCTCTGGAGGGAGTCCGGATAGTAGCCCTGCCTAGGACTTCCGAAGACCATCAGGGTAAGAGCCAGAGCGTGTGGGTTAGGGTTGGATTAATTTGTAAAAAATATAAATAAGCGTTTTGTTATCTGTCTTTTTGCCCCTAGTTGGTCTCAGATTCATAGAGCACTGCGATTGTTCCCAAAGAGTCTCCAGCAACAGGTAGAGTTCTGATTAAGACCTGGTTTAGTTCAGTTTTAGTTCTGGTTAAACCTAGACGAGAGCTTGCTTAGTCCTGATTTAATTCTTGTTTAGACCTATTAAATTCAGTTTTTGTATTGATTTAGACCTAGCTTTCCCAGCCTTAACTCTTTTTCTATTCTACACAATGATGTTAGTCTGGTCTCTTGTTGATTGCATTCAATGCTATACAAATAAACTTGCCTTGCCTTGCCTTGCCAATTTGAAGGAGTTTACTGATGTATAGTATAATGATCAGAAATGGTATAAAGCCACACAGCCTGTTGTTAACAAGGAAGTCACGCTAGCAAAGTTTGCTTGTTTTTTATGTCATAAGGCTCCTGATTGGTTCATCCACAAAAACATAGAGAACAAGGAACCAGACCCCACTTTTAAAAAAAATGTAGGCGGGGCTTGAAAAGTGCTTAATAGAGAATTTTCACTTTTCCTACTTTAGTTTGTCAACAAGCTCTGTTTTGACCGAAGAGAATCAGCCTTCCCCCCACCTTGTCCCTGGCCTCTCCCCAGGACTGAAGCTCCTCTCTGGGCTAAACTCTGAGCAGTTAGAGCCTGTCTTCCAGAAGCACATTGCCCTGGTAACTTCTTCCCTCCATATACCTGTTCTTTTAGCTCAGAGCTCCCACTAATAGCAATGTCTCTCATATATTTCAGTCAGCAGATGAGGATCTGAAGCAGGTGTTGTGGCTGTCAGTGGTTCTGTATAAATCACCTGAGGTTGAACTCACCTGTCTTCTGCTGCTCTCCACCAATGCGGTCTACTTCCTGTTAGAAGACTCCGCCTCCTCGCTCAGCCCACACTCAGGTATCATCAATCACGCTGTTTGAATATATTTATTGAGAGATGGATTTGTTTGACTCTAGGTTGAAATCTAAAGCTAAATCAAGATCTTATCAATGCTCCAGCCTGGAACAAAATTAAACCTTGATTAGACGCCAAACCATCTGTGCTGGATCTTTGGGGGGTTTTCCCAACACTTTTTACTTCTTCTGGGATATACACAGAGCCAAACTGTCATCTTCTGCAATCAGATATGTTGTTAAATGGTGATGACAACAATGTTTCACTGGGTGCATTTGTTGACAGTGTAGGATCAGGCTGGACCAGTGTTTACATAGCAGACACTGGTTTCTGGGTCCTAGGAGTATGGAAACGCACTCCTCTTTGGAGGGCTAAATGGAGGCAGAGGATTTATTGTCAATATCTAAAAAGGTTACATTTAGACAGTGGATTTTGCTCATTTGTATGTTGTAGGTGATGTTTCTCTTGTGTTTTTTCAGATATAGACATGTTGGAGTGGGCTGACCCTGATGTGTGTCTGAGCAGCTGTCTGTCCATCCCTCTGTCCCAGATCCACTCTGTCAACGTGGGGCTGTTCGACCAGTACTTCAGGATACTAGGTTGGTGATGATCAGAGGTCTGGGTCTGGTTTAGTCCTGGTTTAGTCTTAGCTTAGTACTGGTTTAGACCTTATTCAGTCCTGGTTTATGGTAAAAAAAAAAAAAAAGGTAATGTTTTTGTTCCTGTTTGTCTGTAAGCAAAAACACAGTAAAACAGTGTTTGATGAAAATGTCAGGGAAGGTCAGTAATTGAGATTTTTTGAGAGTAATCTGGATCACAGTTTAAAATTTGCCTCAGTTAGTAGGTTTACTCAAAAAATACTGCACCTATTTGGATTAAATTGGGGAGGTGTGAAATGACACAAAGACCAGTTGATTAAGTTTTAGGAGTGATTTGAAAAAAATGACCTGCCTTGGTGGAGGTCTGAGCTCTCAAAGTCAAAACTCTCATTTTAGCTTAGTCCTGGTTTGTTCCTTGCATTTTTTATACTTTGTTAAGTCTTGATTTAGTCCTTGCTTAGACTTTTTTTATACTTTGTTTAGTCCTGGTTTAGTCCTGATTTAGTCCCTGCTTAGACGTTTTTTTTATACTTGGTTTAGTCCTGGTTTAGCCCTTGTATAGTCCTTGTTTAGTCCTGTGTTATTCACCTGTGTGCCCTCTGTCTGTGTGTAGGCAGTAGTGGTGATCAGGTGGTGTGCTGTCTGAGCCGTGACTCTTATGCGACAGGACAGTTTCTTCAGGAGCTGATGTCTGTCCTGAGTCTACAGCAGAGAGCTCCTCCTCCAGAGCCCTCAGAGCAGGACTTCTACTCACAGTTCAACACCTCAGGTCACTTACACAATAATAATATAATGTCTTAGATAACACAACCAGTCTCCAGTACGGCTTTGTTAAAGGTGTAGTCTGTAGTCTGTAAGTCTGTAGTCTTTCCTAAAACATGATAAAATTCCACATAAAAATTGAAAAATGCTTAAAACTGACTGACTATCTGACCCAGTTATA